>PNEQ01051197.1:0-30665 GCA_003012365.1 Medauroidea extradentata
CCTCCAAGATGGCGGTCGGAACAAGATGGAAGAATTTTTAAACTTTTTTTTTATTTTTTAAATTTTTTTTAAATTTTTAAATTGATTTTTTTTATTTTTCGAAAATTGACGTCATTCAAGATGGCGACTGGAAACAAGATGGCGGCCGGAAACAAGATGGCAGCCGGAAACAATATGGCGGCCGGAAACAAGATGGCGTTGGGTTACAGGGGTCATAGGTCAAGGTCACAGGGGTCAAAGGTCATGGGGTCAAAGGTCAAGGTCACCCTCACACCCTCAGCCCCCAGCCCCTGTGCCCGGACCGGCTATTTCATACTACTGGAGTCTAGTCAGCTGCCAGAAAATAACGCGAATTTTGCATGTCTCTACTAATGTGCACATCTGCAGCTATGTTTGACGATTAGTGATTGGATGTTTTAAGTCTAAGTCTGACTTGTCTCGGGTTTCTACTGGCAAATCATAGACGTACGTTGCCACATATTGTCTAACTCTGAGAGGTGCAAAGGCGATCCGGGTTCGATTCCCGGCGGGGCCGGTCCCAGGATTTTCGCATGTGGGAATCGTGCCGGACGATGCCGCTTGTCGGTGGGTTTTCTCGGGGATCTCCCGTTTCCCCCGCCCTTTCATTCTGGCGTTGCTCCATACTCATGTCATGTCACCCCAGCGCTAAAGACCTCGATGTTTAGCGCTGACTAAAACCTCTTCACTAGAGCCACGATTTTATGGTGAAAAGATTTTTGTAACATATGGTTTCGATGCGTCATGTGCACTTCTACAGGTCTGCTACATCGCCCGTAGTTGGATAATTTTACCCTCACTTGCCTTGGCAAATTACAGACGTAAAAAGTCACAATAATCTTATTCTGATTGGTGCAGTCAGGTGAGAAACGTGTCTGAACAAAGACGCGCTGCCAATAACCATGAAGCAGCTACCGATGTGCACGAGAGACACCGAGACAGAGTGGGGCAAAAATTTTTTCGCAACAAAATCGTGGCCCTACTCTTCACTCACTCACTCACTCATTCACTCACTAACTCAGAGTGATGCAGCCAAATGAGAGACGAGACAGAACAAAGACACGCTGCCAATTACCGTAAATAGGGACAGGAAGTATTCGCTAAAATATGTTTGCCCCACTCTATTCCGGTGCCTTACACACACACACACACACACACACACACACACATACCTGCAGCTCAGCTTTGTGGTCTGTGTTTGGATGTTTTAACTCCCATCGTCTTGAGGGTTTTATCCGCAAGTCATAGATAGGGCTAGGAAAAATTCGCGAGTTCAGTGACCTGCATGCTAGAATCCAATATCCTATACATACTCAAGCCCTGTATATTCGTTCATTGTCTGTTGTCTGAATGAGTAGCAGTTAATGGACTAATGGTAGGGCTTCGGTATACACAGGATACTGGATTCTATCATGTTGATAGTTGAACTCACGAAATATTCCTAGCCCTAGTCATAAGTAGGGACCCTTGTTTTTCGCGAAAATAATTTTGCCTCACTTTGTTTCCGTGCCTTACGTGCACATCTGCAGTTCTGCTTCGTGGTCAGTGATTGGATATTTTATCTGTCACGAGCCTTGATTGTACCGGGCAAATTGCAGACGTGTGGTGTTGCAGGAAAGTTTTTGTAATTGGCTCAGTCAAATGAGATACGGCTCCTCACATAGACACGCTGCCAATAACCATGAAGTGTAGATGTACACGTAAGGCACTGAAACAGTCTGGGGCAAAATTATTTTCGCGAAAAAACAGGGTCCCTAGTCATAAGCTTGTGGTGTCGCAGATAACCTTGTTCTGATCGGCACAGTCCAATGAGTGCAGGCTCTGCACAAAGAAATGCTGCCAATAACCATGGAGAAGAGCTGCGGATGTGCACGTAAGATATTGAAACAAAATAATGCACAAATCTTTTCGCGACAAAATATTAACTATAGAAAACCATTTTGCAACAACGTGTTTCAATGTCTTAAGACCACGGCTCCCTTATTTATGCTATTTTAGTAAGTTTTATTTTTTAAATTCTGAAAAAAGCAGATATCGCAAAACCGTTACATAAAACGAGGGAAAATGTTTGTACTGTGCAGCCTAATTTTTTTCAAACCCAAGTTTTTATAATTTCGGCTAATTATTGACTTTAAGAAAATTTAATTAAGTCGATAAGTAATCAAAATTATGATCTGAAAAAAATTAGGCCACTTAGTACAAAATATTTACAACATTTCTATGTAACTGTTTTGTGATACCTGCTCCCTTTCAAAATTTAAAAAAATTAAACTCGCAAAAACAACATAAACAAGAACCTGTGGCTTAGTACATACGTTTATCGGTTTTGAACGAGAATGTGACTAGCCACCTTGTATGCAAATAGCTTGCATTCTAACTAGATTAGTTCCGAGGCGGTTATAATCCTCGTGTACCATCTTGTGCAAGTCGTTTGTTTATGTTTTATTTGCCATACTTGCGTTTTGATTTCAAAATAAATTAATTTTACTATCAGAAAATCTCTGCGCGGGAGGGTCATGAATGTTAAAAATATTTTCAAACGTAAACGCGAGTATTTATTTAAAATTCAGTTATCATAGAGGCCTAAATTTATCATATTACAAATTATATAAATGACAGTTTTCAATTTCTGTAGATTTTGTGGGTTCAAGTCCTTAAATTTCTAAAAACAGCTTTTTAAAGTAAAGCATACTACCGCATAGTGCTACATAAATAAAAAGTCTGCTGATAAAATATCTACCTGGGAAAAAAGTCTCATCGGATTTTGACGAGTAGTTAAGATGTTATTGACAATTGAGTATTCCAGCCGTCCTGTCGACATCGTACCTTTCCATACCTGATATTGTTTATTTGAGAATAGGATACAAACTGAAGCATTGAACAATCACAAAAAAAATCATTTTTTCCCTGCTCTTATCCTGTATGTACCTGATGTCTTTTATAATTTATAATGACAACTTTCATGTCCTTGTTAATGAAGCTTATAAAAACTATCAAAAATAATAAAAAATAAAACAAAACCTTAAAAAATGGGTCTATATTTAAGAATTTGTTGTCATATAGGCACATTCAAGCCAGCTTGAGCTTGTATACAAGAAGGTGTACACTTTCTTGCTCAACTTTTTTCGTTGATTTTAACTTGTGTTTTCTCTTGTTTTTTATTTGTTGTACACTATCCACTATGTATGTATTTTTTCCGTCTATTCTCATATTGGGAATCTGGTTTTTCTTTGTGCCTGTCTTTTGTATTCGGGTGTTATCAAACGATTGACTGAATTCAATCTTGTTAGAATTCTTGCTAAAAAAAAACCTGACGAAGTTCCTCTGGGATTGTTTTGCTTACTTTTTCTGTGTCTTTGTGTATTTTTTTTTTTTTGTATTTTGTCACGTTGTTTTTTTTTTCAATACATGTTTGGTCAACAAAACATGAGCAATGGCGTATGTCCACAAACCAATAAATTCCAATTGTAAACTCCCATTGCAACAAACATTTAACAATCTCATCAACTCTTTAAGTGTTCACATTCTTGTCCGAGGAGTACAACCGCGTGTACTAGACTGTGGCCATGATTCATGATCAGTGATTGGATATTTTAAACTCTTCGTGTCTTGCAAATAACGAACGTGCGATGTCGCAGCAACCTTATTCTGATAGGCAAGATCAAATAAGCCACGTCTGTGCACAAAGACACGCTCCTAAATAACCTTGTAGCAGGATTACAGACGAGAACGCAAGGCATTGAAACCTGCTGGTGCAGTTATTTTCACCGAGAATATGTGGCATAAACTATGACTAGGGCCACGATTTTGTCGCGAAAATATTTGTGCCCCAGTTTGTTTCATTGTCTCACGTACACATCAGCACCTCTGCTTCATGGTTATTGGCAGCGTGTCTTTGTTCAGACACGTATCTCATTTGACTGCACCAATCAGAATAAGATTATTATGACTTCTTACGTCTGTAATTTGCCAAAGCAAGTGAGGGTAAAATCATCCAATTACGGGCGATGTAGCAGACCTGTAGACGTGCACATGACGCATCGAAACCATACGTTGCAAAAATCTTTTCACCATAAAATTGTGGCTCAAACTATAACTAGAGATGATGGTTCGTCGCGGGAAAACTTGACGGTTCCCTGGCTTTCAACGTACGACCAGTCTACGATACGATTACTTGTTTAGCTTGAACTTGGAGCTGTTACTCTATTTGACGGAGCCAATAACAACCCCGCTATTGTAATATTTGATGGCTACTATTGGTCTGCAGACAACTACGGTGTGTCAGACGTACATCGGCCAGTCAGGCATGTAAAAAACTACAGTGTTTTCAAGGATATGTTGGCACAAAACATTTTCGCGATATACCTTCATCACTAGAGACATGCAAAATTCGCGTTTTTATTTGGTGATATACTAGCCTTCACGGTCCTATACATTCTTGAACATATTTCGTGTTTTCATTGGATAGCTGTGGTGTCATTTGACTGTGAGTGCCCTGCATACTAGGACTGGGAGACTTCTACTATTGGCCAGAAGATGTCTCCTGCGAGCATCACTAAATTCAGCTAATGGCAGACGTCGTACGAGCGTATAGTACGTCGGAGCTCAGTCTCCTGATAGTGATAGAAAATAACGAGAATTTTACAGGTCTCTATTCATCGCTAATCAAAACTAGAGGGAAAATTATACTATAAATTGTACTGTAGTTGGAAAACGCTGTATCTCGGGTTAATAATGCCAATGATTGTTCGCTTCGGACTGCTATACGTTATAAGCGCTGTACTATATTTCACAATTTATTTTATTTATAAACAATATTTACGATACTCAAGGTAGAGGAACATTTCGCGAGTTCTGCGCACGCTCAAGCCACGCCAGTTATTTTTGGTGGAAAACATTTTGTAACAGTTAGTTTCAATGCCTTCCGTTCACATCTGCAGCTCGGCTTGATGTTTATTGGCAGAATGTATTAGGGCAGAGGAGTCGCTCATCTCTTTGAGCCAACCAAAACAAGGTTACTGCGACAAACACACGTCTCTGATTTGCGAGCAGAACCGCAACAGAGTAAAAAAACATTCTTCACTGACCATAAGGCAGAACTCCAGATAAGGCTTTGGAACAAATTGTTGCACAATAATGTTCACCAATCACCGTCTCTCGTTACGCGGCACAGAGAAATGTGAGTGATGGAATCAAAGAACGAGCGAGAGAGGCATCATACAACCCAAGGACAGTAGCAGTTGTGTAGTTTACGTTGTGAACAGGATGTTGGCATGACGGTGACTGCACTCTTTGACTACACACGCCCTGCAGTTTCCGTCCAAACACATCCCTCATCTCTTACACGCCCTGCCTCAACCTGCTGCAAACTGTGTAGGGTTGCAAAACTGGGCACAAGAATTCCTGACAATAGACGAACTAGATAAGTGATACTCTCAGTACTATCACATAATAAATAAGTAGTAACACTAGCGACAGTAAAATTTTTAATGTGAAATTTGCCTTGCAAAAAACTCTGTATGACTAAAAAATAATCTGAGGTAATAAGAACAGAAGTGGCTAAGGAGGGAGAAAAATGGGGGAAGGTGATATTTTTTTAGGTACGTAGCCAGCGTTTGCAGCAGAATTATGGAACCGTGTACCATAAAGTTTTCATAGCAGTACACAGTAATACTTACACTGAAATCTGAAAAATATTGAAAACACCTCAATTATAATAATCAGGGCATGAAATTTCCGCGGAAATAATTTTGCAACAATTTGTGTCTGAGACTTTCGTTCTCATCTGCAGTTCTGCTTGATAGTCAGTGATAGGATGGATGTCTCAACACAGACGCAAATCACAGACGTGTGGTGTCGCATTGTGATTGGCACAGTGAAATGAGAGACGTCTCTTCACAAAGGCATATGGCCAAATAAGCATGAAGCATAGCTGCAGATGTATATGTACGGCATGGAAACAAAGCCAGGCAAAATAATGTACCACGATAGTATCGCAGGATAAGTAAGTAATAACAGAAGCGACAAGACGTTTGCCCTGATGTCGGAGCTTGTAACAGTTTGGTTAGATTACAGTTTAGTAGGACCTATTTTACTATCTGTGAGGAAATGAGATACAAACAAATTACAGTAGTTCTTGAAATATAAGCGGCTGTTTAAACCAATGTCTCAAATATGGCTTCGTTGACTTTTCTATACACCCCAGTGCTGGTACAATAACAATAGTTAAACAATTCTATTATGTAGCTTCTGATATAATTAGCTCTTATACGATGTTGAGCCATGTTAGCCATTTTTAAATATTTAGTTAACATACAAACTAATGACAGTATCTCAATCACTACAAGTTGTTACATGTCTCTAACCCACGTGGTATTGTTTATATTCCTGTACGCCCCGAGAGCTGGTACGGTAAAAAACAATGAAAAAACTTTCCTACTACAAGTAAAATGTGCAATGTTTAGTCACCAAAACTGCTGCACCTTGAAATGAAAATTTTTCCCGGGTCACCCGCTTGAAAGAGGTAGTCGTTCTTCCTTCACAAAATTCCCAGGTCATTTCCCCCCCCCTTTTTTTTTCCCCTTTATACAAATCCTGGCTACGCGCCTGGTGACATGACTACGATCAACGATAGCGACGACCGTAACGACTTCAGGGATAACATGAAGACATGTCTATCACCACAACATGACTTGAGATACATCTTTCAAGGTCAAGTACGTGACTTGCTGGGAAGAGGGACTGAGTGTAATTAACCAGGCATCGCGTTCACGTAATCTCGCTCCGTGTGTATATCCTATTCGACCCTATCATTGTCAGAGTCAATTAACGATACGTTGTTCAAAACAGAGAACGATTTTGATCAGAACCACACTCTCGTCGGGCGCACTTGCTTGTGCTTGAATCACAATAGCGCAACAGACGCGACGCGAAGGGCGCGACGCGACACTAAAATTTCTCGTTATTCAAACACATCTGTCGCGCGACGAATACTGAAATAAAGGGGGGAAAATGTAAATAGGTTCTTTCTTGCCACTCCAGACACATGATTACAGTATTAAAATTTTTCTCCCGTTAATTTGCGTTATAATTTAAATACCCTCTGGCATTTCCAAGTGTTTAAATAAAGACATTACATATTACGTTTTCTTAAAAAATTATGATTCGAGTGTAACGAGAAAAATATAAATATCTTGTAAAATAAATCATTGCAATTTACTACAAACTTACTACTTGGGCACAAAATTAAATTCTGTTTTTCAGTTTTGTCGCGTCCACGGCGCGAATAAATTAGAAATTCTGCTGTTCGCGAACGTGTGTCGCTTTATTGTGATTCCGGCATTAGTTAAAGATAGTAAGTATAAAATAGCATAAATCGCTGTAGGCTATAGCCGGTTCGAAATAAAGTGAGCACTCGAAAAAGCCCTGTTAAAGTTCTATTTTCTGCCGAACTGTATCTTTCTGCGTGTAACGGCTAACTACGGGAAATGTTTAATTTCTCTGGACACGTTTCTTGAGGTTCGCTCATGTAAGATAAATTGTGTAGTCGGTAGAAACCTATATATAGTTTGTTTGGTGCAAAAAGTTTGTTAATTATATAAAATACGAGTATGTCGATTTCGATTGCATTTGTTTCAGTACGGTTGTATTTAAATATGAAAATACACGGAACTATATTACGTAACTTCGCTGCCAACCATACAAGCAGTGAGACAAGTAGCGTTAAGCCGGATTCACAACCAAACTTAACGTGCGTACGAACACACGCACGTACGTTAAGTAATAGAGATTGGATTCGCAACAAAATTTTATCTAGACATACGTGGAAAATGTTTATTTCTTTACGAAATGCCGGTAACAGATGATCGTAATTTATTTTTATTTTTCAAAGCGAATTAAATAATTTCTCAATATAAATTAATATTTAACTGTGTCTGACGTGTGCACATGCTGCATTCTCAACCACCACTTAGTGTACGTACGTAAGAATCAGGAAGTAGATCAACTCTATTACGTACGTACGTACGCACGCTACGCATGCTAAATCGGTGTTTCTACTTTCACACGTACGTACGCACGTACGCTAAGTGGTGATTGTGAATCCAGCTTTAAGAGTGCGTGGTAGATACATAAACACTGAAAACTGATTTCTACACTTTTTTTGAAGCCAATATGTATACAATACTCAATGACAATCCTAGATAATAGTATTTGCCAACTTTATGAGTAAATATTTATCCAGAATTACTAATTCGTTACGCGTGATCTCTTGCGCCGCAGTTAAATGCACGAGGTTCCGGCGTCAGAGATTGTGCCTCAGAAGTTCGTTACACTGGAAACAAGTTTGTTAAAGACGTTGGCTAACTCTATTATCTAGGATTGCTATTGTTTAATTTTCGCAAATTGGCTTCAAGAAACCTACAGTTATAGATTGATGCTTTTAACATTGAATTATGTACCACGCCCTCTTAAGGCGGCCGCCTACCCCATGCTTCAAATGCGCTGCAGTGTGTTAGTAAACAGGTTTTTTCTACGAAACTATTCCACGTATGCCCATTGTGCCAACGTACGAAAAGAAAACAAACTTCAGGCAAGGTCGGAACCTCATTGTTAAGGCGCTACGTCTATTAGAAACACTGTTTCTAAGCCCTTCAGCATGGCTGAAAACGATCTTTTCATACTTCCGTACTTCAAAATGTACCAACCGGATGTATGTGAAACTCAGATTGCGACCTTCACTGAAATAGTTGCAGACTTTCCACCAATAAAATTATATGGTCACCGCGTAGTGTCCCACAGTGAAAACCGTTCGGCGGGAACCTTGCACGCTAGTTCAGCGCTTGGTTCGTTGAGACTACGCGGCATTTGATGCGCGCTTCAAGGTCGACCTTACAGCTCCGTCGCTTTTGAGCCCTTCGCGCACGTAAGGGCTAGTGACATTTTTCAAAGGTTAAATTTGTAGTGGTCAGTTTATCCCGAACTTCCTGTAACACTCGGCTTTGCGGGTGTGATTGTGTCTGGTGAAGAGGAAGAGGGAGGCGTGTTGATGTTTCCTTGACAGTTCGTTGACTGTGAGCGCGAAGTGTGCCAAGGTCAGAGGGCGCCGCCTAGCCACAACTTCCCCTCCTTCCCCCTCCTCCAACATCCTCACAAGCACCATAATTGCGTGTTGACGTCGCGGCAAGCTACAAACATGTCCACCAAGAATTGCCACAGTGAGCAGCGTAGCGGTACATATTATTAGGGCCCGGTAGTTTTCGCGAAAAAAATTTTCCACCCCTTTGTTTCATTGCTTTACGAGCGCACTTGCATCTCTGCTTTGTGGTCAGTGATTGGATGCCTTAACATACAACGTCTGGAGGTTAAATCCGCAAATCACAGACGTGTTGTGTCACTGTTATCCATGCACTGATTGGCACAGTCAAATGAATAATAACTCTGCATATAAACACTGTGCCAATAACCATGAAGTTTAGCAGCATGTGTGCACGTAAGGCTCTGAAACACAGTGGGGCAAAAATCTTACTACCGGGCCTTACTGATGTCTAGAGCCTACATACCCTTGAAAACACTGCAATCGTTTCTTGCGACATGTATGGTTGGATGCACTAGTATCTTTCTGCAGACCAAAAATAGGCATCCAATATTACAATAGCGGGTTTCTTATTGGTTCAGTCAAATAGGGTAACAACTCTACGCACAAGCTGAACTTACGTTGAAACCCAGAAAACAGTCAAGTTTTCCCGCGACAAGCCATTGTTTCTACTGATGTCTCCTTACCTGGCATGTCTGCACATCACCCATAGTTAGGGACAGGAAAATTTAGCAAATTCAGTGACCTGCATCTTAGAACCAAATATTATATATATATATTGGGCCCAGTAGTTTTCGCGAAAAGATTTTTACCCACTTTGTTTCAGTGTCTTACATGCACAACAGCAGCTCAATTTCATGGCTGTTGGCAAGTGTTTTTGTGCAGAGTCATTATTCATTTGACTGTGCCAATCAGTGCACGGATAACTGTGACGCAACAGGTCTGTGATTTGCGGGTTTAACCTCCAGACGTTGTATGTTAAGGCATCCAATCACAGACCACAAAGCAGAGATGCAGGTGCGCATTTAAGGCACTGAAACAAAGTGCTGCAAAATTTTTTCGCGAAAACTACCGGGCCATATCTATACATACTCAAACCCTGGCCATTTGTCCGCTAGCTGCTACTCAGCGGTACGACAGACAGTGAACGAATATACGGGGCTTGAGTATGTATAGGACAATGGAGACTATCGTGCGGGTAATTGAATTCAGGAAATCTTCCTGCGCCTACCTATAGAGACGGGAACAATTCGCTGGGTCACTGACCTGTACGCTAGCCTCCAAGAATGTATGTGCACTCACACGAACAGCTCGCTGACAGTGTAAGATGGGCCTGCATTTAGTTCAATTGTTATTATTGGCTCAGCGATTTATACGAGGTGTCAAGCCGAGGACCAATTATGAACGTGACGCGATCTTATAGTTGCTGGGATTCTAGCTTGAGCCGAAAGAAAACGCGAATTGTTCAGGTCTCTACCTAGGCTGTAGTATGTCTCACGTAAGAATTACAATTTTGACAGTGTTAAGGACGATCATGTGTACACATTTCTATAGGATGATACATTTATTTTTGATAAACTGCACAGTTCGAGATCCAGTTGAGTGTGGTTGTTCGAAAATCACTCGCGACAGAGGGAAACATAGCTTATTTCATGGAAACAGCAGTAAAAATAAATGCCAACGCATGTCAAAAAGTGGAATTCTTACACGAGACGAACAATACTCCCCCGCCTCTCTCTCTCTCTCTCTCTCTCTCTCTCTCTCTCTCTCTCTCTCTTACACCTCATGTAAATTGTCGCTGTGTTCGTCTGTGTTTTTATTGTCTTACTGTCCACAGTTAGTGTGTTAATTGTGTTCGTTCCCTCTCCTCAAGGTGTCTTTGTCGCTGTTGTATCGTCTACAAACAACAATCATTTTTCGTTCATTTTACTTTTCTGTTTATCGTAATTATATTTGTCTGTTTCACCATCTACTGACGCAATTCCTTTTGTGAAATTATAAGTTTTTTTTTTTTTTGTTTACTGACCACAATATTTCTTGGTTGGTTTTATGTGCCTATATGTTTGTTTGTGACGATTTAGTTTTCAGCTCACCTCTTGCGACTTACAACGGCGACCATATCATTTTATGACGTAATAACCAAGGTGAAGCAATTTTGTGTGTCTGTTTGGTGCTGTAAATATTCTTCAACAGAACTTCTGCTTGTAGGCATTCATGCCAGAGCGTGTTACATTTTGTACGGCGATAGATAGCTTTTAGAAAATAAGCTTAAAAACACGTTTTACAATTGTCCGTACAGTGATTTTAGTGGAAGTAATGCTACCCGGACACAACCTTTATAACAACATTTTAGACATGTTTGACGTGTGGGAACAGCTGAGCGATAAGAGCCAGTGTGCCATGCTCGACGAGAAACACATCGCCTCTATTCACAGCGTGCCAAACTAGTGTGCAAGGTTTTCGCTGGTTGAAGTCTGTTTCGTATAGTATTTTAAGCTGAACCCTTTCATCCTATAGATAGAGATGATAATTTTTCGCGGGAAAACTTGACTGTTTGCTGGGTTTCAACACATACTTTAGCATATTAGAAGATTACTGTCTTTACCTTGTACTTGGAGCTATCAGCCTATTTTAATGAGCCAATAATAATCCCGCTATTGTAATATTTGAAGCCTGTTATTGGTCTGCAGACAGCTACGTTGTATCAGAAGTGTATCACCGACGCTTTCAAGGGAATGTTGACACAACACATTTCCGCGATATACCATCATCTATAGTTATGGGTAGAGACATGCAAAATTCGCGTTATTTTCCGACAGCTGACTAGACTCCAAGTGACTATAGGCTTGTTCGACGTCTCCCGCTGGCCGATATTGTCTTGACTTTCCGGGGAGAATGCTTACACGGTAGATAGGCCAATCTCTGTAAATACGTAACACACGTGAATGACAACACAAACAAGTTCGTGGCCAATTGAATCGCTTATTACGCTCTGTTATGTATAGGATATTGAAGTTTAGTCTGCTACCAAATGATAGCGCGAATTTTGCATGTCTCTAGTTATGGGACATAAAACGGTGGCCCTAAAATGTTATTCTTGGATAGTAAGCAGTAAAAGCCAAAGCACGCATCTCGTATTGCACTTTACGAATTCAGGTGTTGCTAAAGATTTATGTCATTTATAGAGACCAGAATAAAATGTATCTAACAAGCGGCTTCACGTATATAAAAAAAAGAATACGCGTGACACGCTGCAAAACCGTACATGCGCTAGACAAGGGATTCTCTTAATTATTGATCAGAAATTGTGTCCACGGCAGGCAATGAAACTGTATACTATAACTAGCCGACAACAGCGTGTAGCTAAGTCTGCTGCCAGAGAATAGCAGGAATATTGTACGGCCCTATACCACATATAGTCTGTCTCATATAAGAATTCCACTTTTTGACATTTGCGTTTGCATTAATTTTTTTAGTTGTTTCCATGAAGTAAGCAGTGTTTTCCTCTGCCACAAGTAACTTTTGCACAAACACACTTAGCTGGGTCTCAAACTGAGCAATTTATCAAAATTAAAAGTTATTTCCTGCAGAAATTGGTACACACGATAGCTTCAAAACTGTCAAAAAATGGAATTCTTTCGTGAGACAGACTATAACAGCTAACAACGCGGCATTGAAATTATTCACCAACGAGCTACTGCTTGCAGACCAAGACGCTAGACCTAGGACAGGGCGATAATGACCGCTGTTATATAAGCACTAGCTAATTAGACACAAGGTTGTTCTGGGAAACTTGCGTGTCCAATAAGCAGCCAAGTATAACACATCGTCTCTCCATATCTCTTTTGCATAGCTATATATAGTGTGGCAGTACTCGTGGACTCATGGATGTAAGAATAGTCAGATGTCTTCTTGTGACGTACTCGATGTCACTCTCTATGGGTGTCACATTGTGACGCTGATGTTATTAATACTTGTGTTTATTTTATTTTAAATACCGTAAACCGGAGTTACGTTGACCTTGTGGGGTAACTTCGACCACTCAAAATTTTGGTTTTTATATCGTTTAGTGACGCAAGTTTCAAACATTCATTATAAGGATAAAATTAATTTTTTAAAATACTCGTTTCATATTATCTGTTCTTTTATCAGAAAAACCAAAAAGTAATACGTTAAAAGGTCAAAGCAACCTCGAAAATGGTCGGTTATAAAATCATCACAAATGTTAGGGCAAATAGGTAATAACATCGTTAACTACTTATTAACTTGAGTCAGGATCTTGATTGCGAACTTATCACAACTATGAGTTACGGGACCTGCCTATCTGCGCTTCAAATAAGTTGCAACGAGTTACGGCTATTCTTTTTTGACGACATTGTTTAACGCTCATTATATTTGTATATCTACGAAAAGAACACACACTTTAAATTGTGTCTCTATGGTTTTAAAAATTCGGCACGTTTATTAGAAATATCATTTTCGGGCTCCTCAAAGTGGCCGAAAATGGCTTTTCCAGACCGCCGTATTTGGAAAAATAACAACTGGGATTCGAAAAAACACAACTATAGAAACAAGCGTTAGACTTTGAACTACGCTGCCCATAAATAAAATAATTGGGTCACAGCTTAAGTCCATAGGAAGAACGAAAAGAGATGGGCACTGCACGCCAGCTGAGTGTCTTGTGCGGAGAGGCGATAATGTATTACATACGTCGGTCAACGGCAGCCTTACCGTTCCTGCCTCACACACACAAACGCAGCCTAACTAAGGAGGCCGCTTAAAGGCTTGTTTCTTTTTTTTTTTTTTTTTTTTCAGACTGGTACAATAACTCAAATATTTTTTACCCAAAAGCTTTGAAAAAAATTTGAGACAATGTGCAGTCACACGATGCACAATACTGTGGATACGTTTTTAAAAATAATGTACCATTCGTCAGCAAAAAATATATTTTGCATCATTTTGGCTTATTTTCACGACAAAACACGTGGTACTTTGGGTGACGAAATAAAAAAAACCGTTCGGTACATTGCTACAAAAAAATTCAGCTACAAATTAGGGCATATTAGTGTCAAAACTGTGGAGCAAAATTTTGATATGAGTATTAGGTAGCAATAAAAAATATTTTCGAAATCCCAGCAAAACTAAGGAACAAGCCCTTAATGTATAGTGGTCTCCATGATGTGACACCCGAAAAGGCGACTTCGTGAATATCCCATACATTTCTATCGGCATGGCATTCCCCCGAGTCTCGACGAGAATAATACGACGCCACTCGTAGTAGAGTGCTTGACAAACCATAGTCACACCTAGGGAAGACCACCGAACACAGACAACGACTAGTTAGGTGTACAGAAGAGAAATTGATGGCTTGGCATTGACTTTGATGTAAGCGTGTACGGTAGGCTACTGTTTGTGCAAGTGTTTGAACACGGTCCTTGAATCTGATTGGTCAGTGTGAAATGTGGAGATTAAGGCCATCCTCTCTTGTTTATACTGTTTTTGCGATAAATTATTTTTAAATCTTAAACGAGAGCATACGTATATAAAAATCTGCTCGGCAGTTTTGTTTAAAATGATTTTTTTTGTCGTGTTACCTTAAAAAAAGAAGAGATTATACGGGTTCGACGAAAAGTCAACCAGAATTTCGTTTATTACACAGGGGCAGGAAAATTTCGCGAATTCAATAACCTGCAGGCTAGAATCCATTGTACTATGCATACTCAAGCCCCATCTATTAGTCCATTGTCTGTTGTTCCACTGAGTAGCAGCTAGTGGACAAATAGTCGGGGCTTTGTATGCATAGGGGTAGTTGATTCTAACGTGCAGGTCATTGAATTCACAACATTTTGCTGTCCCTAATAATTAGCAAAAACCATAGTATTTACCGCCTTGAAAAAATTAGGCAACATGGAGAAGATGGTTTTAAACAAAACTGCCAAACATATGTTTGATATCTGCTCTCGTATAACCGTAAAAAAGTAATATCGCTAAAAAGTATAAACAAGAGAGCATTGCCATAACGTATTCGTCAGGCTAGCTAGCCAAGAAGACAAAGTTGTCTGTATATAGGATGAGAGCATCATCTGACGCTCAGTTTAGTACTGAAACTGTCAGCTGACAATGCGCTAAATATGTACATGCAACACGTAAACAAGAAGTACCTATAGAAGAAACTGTAACAATTCACCGAAGTCATGTGACATGCAGCTGGAACTACCAATAAGTGAAGGACTTCTCGTCAAGTTATTGGCCAGCGCTGCCATGTTGTTGACTAGAGTTCTCTTCTCGTGTTCTGGTTTTGCGTCTGTATTCTGGAGTATTCTGCGACTGAAGTATGTCTGCAATGCGGGTCCGATATTACCTTCCTATGCAACATACACAGTATTTATTTATATTGTGTTTCTTTTCTGTGCTTCCAAAAAGCTTTACTACCTTGCTGGAGGTAAGCCTACACGGAAAATAGGTAGGGAATCAGCCAGGGTCTATATTAAGGCCGCGGTGTACAGCAATTTTCATCAACATGTTTAAACTTTTTTATTTGTACCAGATATTTTATTTTCTTATTTAGACACTAAATGTGAATGAAATTGGCTGTAATGAATTTTTTTTTATCTGTCATAGTTTTCGCGAAATGGCTTCTTAAAGTCAAAATTTACATATTTCCGTTTTAAGAACTACATTAAAACGAACCAACATACCAAACTGAAAAAAAAAAAAATCACAGTGGATAAAGACGTCGCAGGCTACAATTTCACGCACATAAAAACAAACAATAAAAACTTTTTGTAATTGAACAAAAATGCTGAAATTTAAAAAAAAAAATTTAATATTCAATTTTTTTTATACAAAAATATTTTATTTAGTGTTTTAATTAATATAACTGAATTTGAAGCCTACAAAATTGTTATTTACTGTGAATTTTTTTCAGTTTGGTATGTGAGTTGAATTAGTGTCGTCCTTAAAACACAAACATGCAAATTTTGGCTTTAACGCGCCATTACACAAAAACTATGCGAGATAAAAAACTTTAAAGTGCAAAATTTAGTCACATTTTGTATAAAACAAATAAAATATATCTGGTACAAACATAAAAATAAAAACGTGGTGATGAAAACTGCTGTACACCGCAAGGGCGTCGGTGCAAAGAACACAGAAAAATGGTTTAACTGCACACGATGCCTTTTAGAGAGGGTTACCTGCATAGCTACGTGTCCCGACAAAAAGAAAAGTAGTTGCAGCTGCATTCATGAGGCGTTTATGTGGAGTTTAGAAGTCGCACACTTTCAAAACACTGGCTCGTGAACATGACAAGTGCTTTATGTGATATTATAAGTTAAGAGAATGAAAATAAAAAGCTTTACTTTATGGTTTGAAGTACTTATATTATTAATTTGATCAATCAGTTCCCTAGAGTGAAACGATGTTTTGTATCAAAATGTTTCAATTTGATACTGTGAAAAGAAGAATCCAGTCATCAGAGGACTGAGTGGTTTTATCGGTGACCTTGAAACAACCTTGTTGACTTCTTGGTGGCCGGGGTTGGGTTAGGAAGGGCAGAAGTCTGCTCTTGGGGGCAAGTATACGTAGTGTGCCCTCCGCACTAGTTTGCGTCAACGCCAACTTGTTTGCTCGCAATAAAAGCTCGCTCAGAAAAGTCGCCAAGTTTTACACAGGACGTTCACGCAACTGTGTGACTTTCATGACGCAGACGAACATCGGCCAAAAATACTATTATGTCCGTGTCGGCAGCTTCGTGTAACCAATACGCGACTGACTGACCTTACATCAACAGCACAACCACTCCATTTCGCTTCTGTTTAATTACTTCTTCTACGTCATGTATGTGTTGCCACGCCGTCTTGACTACCAACCAATGTAAACAAGCAATGAACTAAGAATAAAAGTTGCTTTGGACAAAATATAATATATTCTGAGTAACTTAATTAGTTGTATGGATGGTGGTAATGAAATACGTCGTAACTGTGACCAGGGGCCGCTGTGACCAAATGGTCAAATGACTCGCCTTCCACCCAGGCGATCCAGGTTAGATTCCCGGCGGTGTCGGTCTCAGGATTTTAGCATGTGTGAATCATGCAACGACTTTCGTGAAAGGGTCATTTCGTCTCAAATCACCTAATTTTAAAACAGGACCATGCCTCAACGTCTCAGATTCCATTAATTTTTTTTCTATGTAGGTATACATAAAATAAGAACAAATAATTTTTTTCAGAATTATTGGAGGAAAACCTGAGGAAGGAGACATTTTTAATTTTGAAATCTTGCAGCAATTTATTCTCTCTAAAGACCTACATCAGTTAACTGAAATTGTTATAATAATTCTTTTGGTTTTTAAGCTATTAGGTTCATTTAGGTGTCAAATTAAAGATTATTTTCAGCTCTGTTTAAGTACATAAAGAAAACATGCAAAATAATAAAATTAGAAAAATTAATTTGCACAAAATGCAAAATGTTTAGTTTTTAACAAAATTTGCAATTACTCTTAAGTTACAAATAACACACCCGTGAAACTTTTTCTTTACGATCTTCTTACCATATATTAAATGCAGTAAAAATATAGAAAGGGTGTTTTTGTTTATTTCTGAGTTACTGTTTTTTTAATTTTTTTTACAAAGTATTGCCTTGTGTTAAAATGATTAAAATTTAAATTTAAAAGGCATGAGAAATAAATGAGTCATGTCATATACTCAAGTTTCTTATCAGCCTTTGAGTGACCTCATCTAAGCTGCGGAAATTTTAGGGACACAAGAGGGCTGGCAAGGGGAATAGAGAGAAGGAATATGTCCGAGCCGTGGGAAAGCAGCAGGGCAGGTTTTCACGTGGATAGAGACTGAATCACCAGAACTTAAGACCTCGATGTTGAGCGCTGACTAAAATTTCTCGTTCACTCAGTTACTGAAACCAAACTGTTGCCTCAAACTCAAAACATACTATGTGGTTGGCAAAGCAAGATCTAGTATACTGCACGTACAGAGTTTGTTCCAAGTATATAATTGTAAATAGCATGTCACGACCGGAAGTCGAACCCGGAATGTCGAGTCCAGTGCCTGTACCTTATCAGGAAAGACAGTAAATTTTCGCGAACATATCTTTGCACCGCTTTGTCACAGTGCTTTGCTTCGTAGTCAGTGATTGGGTGTTTTCAACCCTCAAGAGTCTTGGAGTTCTACGATGGAACGCGAGAGCAAGAGGTAACAGGATCAGTGAGAGGAAACCCTTCGTCCCACAAAGTGCAATGAGGATCGATGGTGGCCTGAGATTGTAACCACTAGCGCTGTGTAGTGATGCGAGTGTAGGTGAGGGTTGAGGTCAGGCCCACACCCAGTCAGATGTACGACGTGTGAGAGCGCAGATGTTCCATGGGGCAGCTGGGGATGGGAGGTAGTGGGAGGAGTGTTGCGTGGCAGTTGCGCCCTTACCAAGGTAAGACTGCTGGAGGGGTTGGGGGAGGTAGCTGCCACGTGTCGTCACCATCGCCAGGTGCTATACCCCGTCAGCCTAGCACAGGCGAGGTTACAGAAGCGAAACTACTCGCCCCTCCAGCACACCACTGCCACGTTCACAACCAATACCTAGGATTTAGCTCCAGTTTGTTTCAGTGTCTTACGTGCACATATGCCGTTCTGCACTCTAAATATGAATTAGTGAATATTCACGACGATGGATGGAGCAGTTTAAACAAACTGAATCAGTGAGAAACCACTGTGAAATCGGTGACTATTCACTGATTACGATAAAGAGTGCCAACATTCCACAAATCAATTAGTGAATGTCCACAGATTTTCCAGTAATTTTTCACTAATTTAATAAGTGAAAACTGTTCTTTGAAAACAACTGGAAATCACCAGTGAATATTCACTGATTCACTTGTGAGATGTTGGCACTCTTGAAGGAAATCAGTGAATATTCACAAATTAAACAGTGACTGCATTCACTGATTCAAATTGTTTAAACTGCTCCATCTATCAGCACGAATCAGTGAATATTCACTAATTCAGATTTAGAGCGTGTTTCATAGACAGCGATGGGCTATTTTAACGCTTAGGTGTCTTGAGGTTCTACCTTCAAATTACAGACGAGTAGTGTTGCTGTAACCTTATTGGTAGGGCTCAGTAGTTTTCGCGAAAATATTTTTGCATCACTTTGTTTCAGTGCCTTACGTGCGCACCTGCATCTCTGCTTTGTGGCCAGTGATTGGATGTTGTAACACCCAGCGTGTGGAGGTTAAACCCGCAAATCGCAGGCGTGTTGTCTCACAGTTATCCGTGTACTGATTGGCACAGACAAATGAATAACGACTACTCTGCACAAAACACTCTGCCACTAGCCATGAAGTTGAGCTGCAGGTGTGCACGTAAGACACAAACAAAGTGGGGCTAAAATCTTTTCGCGAAAACTACTGGACCCTACTTATTGTGATTCGCACAATGACACACTGCCAATAACCATGAAGCATAACTGAGGATGTACGCGTAAGGCATCGAAACAAACTGGGACAAAATTGTTTTCGCGAAAAGTTCACGGCTCTACCAATATCGTTCTTGAGATCTAAAGAAAGATGCTCGCAACTAAACTATTCACTGTTTTATATTTGTAGTTCACTGTGTTTTATTTTGTAGACATTACTCTAGACTACATGTTCCTCACAAGACAGTTATTTTTTCAGCATTTCAAAGGGACGTTAAGATCATTAATCAGTTTTGTGTGCAACAGCGACAATATCTTGATCGCTGTAAATGAAAAATGTTTTAACACGGAACGTCGTTGGTTTGTTTGTAATGTCTCAATAATATGCCCGACAACTGTTTTCAAAGAAAAATGCAGTGTATGAAGACAGAGCTGAAATTACCAGACGGACTAAGAGCCAGTGATCAGCACAGCATGTAGTGGGGACTTTCCCTCTGATCCCCCGAGGACCTACATGATACCATAGGCGCTTACGGAAACTACTTCGGATCCACTCGACAGCGAGTAAATCGGTCGCAAACGTAATGCGTAGAGATGATGGTATATCGCGAAAATGTTTTGTGCTAACATAGCCTTGAAAACACTGACACAACGTAGCTGTCTATAGACCAATAACGTGCATCAAATATTAAAATAGCGGTATTCTTATTGGCTTAGTCAAATAGGGCAGTAGCTTCGCGTACAAGGAAAAGCCAGTAATCTTTTGATAAGCTGAACGTACGTTGAAGCCTAGCAAATAGTCAAGTTTTCCCGTGATAAACCATCATCTCTAGTAATGCGATAACCGGCCATCAAGATCTCTAAATGTTCAACTCGATCCCGTAGATCTACTCTGCTCAGGTGCATGGTAGATAGCAGCCAGCAGACGACACAAAGGAAAGCGCGCGTAAGAAGTAAACAGACTCCCGCATGTGTAGACCTATATAATAGAAAAAAAATATGCTATAAGATGGTCGAATGCATTTTCACGGAAAATATGAAGTCGGATCGTAGTATTTTTGTTGAATAAGAAGTCTGGAGCAGTTTATCAAGTAAAATTGTCGCCAGAGTACGTAATTCAGGTATGGAATAAATTATTATTACTAGTACGCAATAAATATGCAACATACGTATATTATACCAGCACAAAGGATATTCTTCACCGCTTTAAACTGGTCTAATAACATAGGTCTGCCAGATCGGCGACTGAAATAACCCCTTCTGCATATTTTGGCATATTTTTTTAAAAGGCCGCCAAGTATCTACACTTCAGATTTACGACCGCTCGTTGAGCATCCAACGACTGAGAAGATATAGTCACGTGACCAATACCGACCCAGTACGATTCAGCAAGCACCTCATATATCTGAGTTGTCACAGGCGAAAACGACCTCCCCACGGCTGCAGTACACCTTCTGGGAAACTTGTCAACCCGCAAGAATAGCCCACCGAAATAGGTCCCAGTTGGGACACGTAATATTTAGAGCCCACGATTCTTCACGAAAAGAATTCTGCAACAGTTTGTTTCAATGCCTTATGTGCATATATGCAGCCTTGCTTCGTGGTCAGTGATTGGCTGTTTTTTAAATCTCAGCGTCTAGGGTTCTACCCGCAAATCACAGACGTGTTGTGTCGCAGTAACCTTGTTCCTGTTGGCACAGTCAAATGAGCCACGTCTGTGCAATAATACATTCTGCCAGTAACCATGAAGCAAAGCTACAGACGTGAACACAATGCATTGAAACAAACTGTTGCAGAAGTATATTCGTGGAAAATCGTGGACTCTAGCAATATTGATCGTAGGTACACAGCAAACTAAGGAATCTAGCTGACCTCTGGAACCCAAGTCAGAACCTCGCCGCGAGTATTCTCTAGTGAACTTCGTCCTCACTTCGTTCGTCACTTCACTAATTCTTTAGTGTTTCCAGCCCTGACACACGACAACGTGGCGATGGACATAACTGGAAGATGCTATACAATCGCATCACCGCCCTATCACAGAACATTTAGGAATACAGAAGTGAAACGGCCGGTAGAACGGCGAACTCAAGTCACACACGCCAGCAAAATGGCTTCACTGGTCGGCAACATGGCGGAAACGCATACCGCCAATCAGCGTAAGACATGTGCCTTGATAGCCGGCAACCAGCTGCCACGTCATTTCAGGTCTGTATTAATATTTAGGGTAGATTGCACAGTCATATTGAGAAAAATCTAAGGCCTCTTTGAGTGAAATGTGAGAAATTTTCATTGCAGAGACGAAAAGTGAGTGAAATCTAAGAAAACACTAAGAATTTCTTAAGGTGTCCTCAGACCTTCCTTAAGAATTTCTGTGGCTGCAAATAAATCATGGTGGCCGTAAGTTGAGCTCAGAATACCACATGGGGGAGAGCAATATTCTTATTTAAATTTCTTGGTAATATTTTAGAGGAGGAACATAACCATGGTGTAAATGAAAGACTGCAGTGTCATCTACAACACAATTTATATTCGTTGTACATTTTTACATGAAAGCGATGTCGTGTTTTCTTACTGTCACTTTTGTTATCAAACAAAATGGCAACGATAACATTTTATAAACAAAGTGGTTACGATGCCATTTTATAAACAGAATAGACGACGTATTTTTTATCGTTTTTATTTAGCATTTGTTTCAGCTTTACAGTATGCGAAACACTGAATATAAGTTAACAAATCACTGTTTTGTGCATAATAAATGGCGAATAATATACATTTTAGCTACATTTGCAAGTCGATGCACGAAGAGATTTTTTTTTTTTTTCAACTGAGATATCTCGGTTTCCTGTCTCTGCAATGCAAACGAAAAATACTCAGATTTTACTCAAGTTCTCCTTAGTTTCACATTTTCCTCCAGATTTTCCTCACTTGACTCTGCAATCCACCCTAAGTCTGTGACCCTATTACAGAAGTAGGTATTGGTCAGGGCAGAGGACCAGTAGGATGGCAGCATACTGTAAGACGAGGATAAGTAAACGACACTTCCCACTCACCGGGGTTTTCAACCATAATGCGCACAGTACTACCGAATAAGTCTGGGGAGGGGGGGGGGCAGGTATATGGTGGAAAGTCATTCGTCAATTATAGCTGCAGATGAATCCACCAGAACGAAGCTCGACCAATAGGAACGATCACGAATACGAATATCTTTTGAGTCCAAGGATGGTACTAAGTAGCAAATTCAGAATTACAGAACACATGCCATCTGTGTAGATATCTCGTTCCAACACGAACCAAATATACCTACAATTGACTAGAGTCAGTTATACAATGGTTTCGACACATTCTGTAAATAATAATAGTTGGTTTATAACTACCTTGGCTGAGGAATGTCCTGACTAACGAGGAGAATATTATTATAACTGGTGTATCATTGAGAAACTATCTCATTCTCTTGTGAGTGTGTGCGTGTGTGTCAAGAGAGTGACGTCACACGCAGAGAATGTGAACGACACTCTACAAGTGAGCGAGTGAATGTTGACGGAGAGAAATGACCAACAACCCGGGAAGTAGATAATGATCACATGACCTAGTCTAGGTGTCTGCAGCATATAGCTACTCAGTAGGCCTACACACAACCTGAGTGTAGATCATACACAGGACATGTCAGGACATCCACGCGCTGTGTCATGCTTGCAAGATAACACGACTGACCGACAGACATTCACAATTTCAGCTGAAAGTTTCCATAACAAGTTGTAGTTGAAAAACTCTATCTCGAGGCAGTACTAGTTATCGTTCGTTTTGAACTCCTACATAGTTAACTCTACAATCACACGCAATATATTTTTCAACGTAATTATGAATATACCTTAATTTACTTAGTCCACCAGTTCGTTTCTTCTATTTGAAGTTTCGAGTCACAATAAGTAGAGGCACGAGTATTTCGTGTATTGATTCTAGATCAGGTTGAACGTCAATGATGTATACTTCACTGTCATTACTGTGATCGGACGACAGTTGTTCTTATACACATTTTACAACTGTAAACCAGTAGTAAATAACGAAATAAATAGTTGCGAACACATGTAAACCTTCGTGTACGGTTAGAAGCCAACGAGTATTAGACTGTGGCCAGTGTGTGTATAGGACTGACAAGTCTAAGCTGCTACCAGATTAATACGCGAAATAATTCGTGCCTCTAACAATAAGGTATTGGCGCCTTCTTTTACACTGGACCCATTACAATTGCTCTCTCATTTTAGGTACGTAGATATAATCATGCATGGGAATTTACACATTAGACAATGTAAGAACAATCTCATTAACAAAGAGAAGACAAGTTTGCATGGACCAAAGAGTTTGTAATAAAAGAGGGAAAGAAGCTACAATTACGCTTTGAGCAAACGCATTCAAACACGCAAAAATACAGAATGCTGGAATGTAACCTGCATCAGGACAGATGGCGCTGCTGTTGTCATCCAGATCATAATGTCAAGAGTGGAGATTTAAGCTGTAAACCATGTACTGTACATGCCCCAGACTGTTACGTCTCGCTGCTTCATCTCACACAAACTGAACTCGGCGGGGAAACTGAGGAAGCGAATACTGTTTCTTGATTTATTAATAATGCTAGAAAAAACAATTTTGACAACTAACCATCGAATATGTTAAAAACTTCTGAAATATATTACAGAACATGTTTTGTAGTGCTGGCCGAAGAAGATAAGAGACTACTAGCGTACTTTGTATGGGCGGTTCACTTTAAAATGAACACTTCCCAACACATAAAATAACATAAAAAATGTATTCATAAGGGCTGTAGAAGTAAAGTTTTGAGAGTTATGAAATGTTTACGCTAGTTTTTAATTACATTGGAAGTTTTTTTTATTTAAAACAGTAAAGATGGAGGCTCACAGGAAATTGTAAGCAGTACTCAGTTTTTCCTGAACAGTCTATATCTAAGTTTATGTGGTACATTCGCTCGACTCTACTTCTCCTCTGCATCATAGTATCTCACGTCGTACGTTCTCCGGGCCATTATTTGGCACCGAGCGAGTGTGATGGTCCCGCACTCTAGAGGTGCCGGGTTCTACAGCGTGTCCGGTCATACTCGTGCCGGTTTTACACGGTTTTCTGAAATAATACCAAGCACTAATTACAGGCCAAATTTATTTCCTTAGTCGCTGACTCTCTCGGAAAGAAAAATTGTTTTGGAATACGACAGCAAAATTTGCGTTTGGATCACATCGAACTGGCAATTTATGAACAGTTGTTCAAGTCGTACTGAAAGGTATTTGGAACATTTGTAATCACACTCTAACTATGTATAGGCCGTTCGGGATAAAATGAGCACTAATGATTAAACCTTTGGAAATTATCACTAGCCGTTACTGTATATAGTTACCTTACGCTTTGTAAGGTTGGCAGCGAAATGTAGTTCCGTGTATTTTCCTATTCAAATGCAACAAACTGAAGTAAAATCATTTGATATCGGCGTATTTGTGTTTAATGTAATTAATAAACATTTTTTTATCAAACTGTAATGGTTCCCACCGATTGCACAATTTTAAGTAAACGCGCAAACATTAAGTGACGTGTCCAGAGAAGTTAGGTATTTCCCATAGTTAGCCGTTACGAGCGAAATGATACGAACTGGCTGAAAATAGAACTTTAGCAGGGCTTTTTTGAGTGCTCGCCTTATCCCGAACTGTCTGTACCACGTTTTTCTTGTATTACTTAAGGCCTTGCTCTTTAGTTTTGCAGAGGTTTTGAAAAAAAAATTAACGCAAATTAATACATATATCAAAAAATCATTCTGGTAGTTTTGACACTTATACATCATCGTTTATATTCTGAATTTTTCTGTTGCAATACACCAAACAGGTTTTTAGATAGTTGCCCCTGAAATAGCACATACTTTCTTGTCAAAATTAGCCAAAATGAAGCAAAATATTTTTTTACTAGCAAACGGTACTTTATTTTAAAAAACGCTCTGGCGAAATTGTGTATCGTATAATTGTACACAGTCTCAAATTTTTTCCAAACCATTTGGTAAAAAAATATTCAAGTTATTTGCAATTGTTTGAAATAAATGAAAGATCATGGCTTTAACCGATGAGTGGATTAGTACAAGTTGACAAGGGCTTATTTGTAAAAGTCCGTTTTTAAAGTGAGCAGCTAACCTCAAAGAAACTCAAGCTAACAATGAACCATCAAGTGCACGAGACAGTAGGGAAGTCACGTGATAATATGTCACGTGCGCAGTGAGTTATACAGGCAACAGGCAAGGTCACTGTACTGGCTACAAACACTGACAACTTAGTGCTGCATGTGCACGCAGATATGTCGGCTGGCCAGTCACGTGCCACAGACAAAAGTCGAGTAAAAACGACTGATAGAAGCTCCAGTATAGTCTGGACAACAAGCGCATGACATCGGGACAGTGTCCGCGAGGCGATTGTCAGTAATAATTCATCGAGCTCACTTCAACACACGTTATTTAGATTATTCCTACCCAAAAAAACAATTATATGAATTGTGCGCATCTTCACGTTAACTCAGCACTATTTTTTGCTTCATTGGCGTCATTTCACGACGAAAACTGCACGTAAAAATATTGGGCAACTCTAAAATCTTCCATTAGCGGCTGGACTCTAGGCAGAGAAGTGAGTCGACGCTCGAGAGAGTCGTGACGTAACAATTCCTATTTGTATAGACTTAAGTGTATTCGGCCTGCACTCGATCTCGATGAATAACGTTGCACGTTCTGCCACATATCTGTTATTATCTCTTTATATTTGAGTACAGTACCGTTAAATATAATGTGTAGGCGGTTCACCGTAAAGTGAGCACGTTTGGAGATAGTTTTAACGGCCTCAATTTCAAGATCTTGGGAGATGTATACACTCTATGTATTACTTTTACGGATATGTTCATATTAACTAGCGAAAAAAAAAAAAATACAGGAATTGGTTGAAAGGAAGAAATAACTAGGTCTTGAGAAGTGTTCAGTTTACCATGAACAGCCTATACAATAAAACCATCATCACACGATATCCTCCAGATAGGAACTAGCTGACTAACTTCATCGATCATATTTCTGCTGCAGGTTAACAACAAATACAATCGAATACATGTTTCGGTATATTGTTTTGGCTATACTGTAACTTGTTGGATTCGCATTCGAGAGGAACCGGTTTCGACCCCCGTCTCCGATTTTACTGATTTTAGTTCTCCATGGTTTCCCAAAATCACTGCAGGTGAATACTAAATACTAGGACTGTTCCATAAGAGTGCATGGCATATAATTCATCGCTAAACGCATCAGTTTAGAATTGTAGATATCTCGAGGCCAATTTGTACAAAAAAAAACAGCAATCCTAGACAATAGTTTTTGCCAACTTTCTATGTAAAATTTTTTTTCGATTAACGTATATCGATAGAACAATCTCTGCGCCGAAATCTCGTACATTTAATTGCGGTGCAAGAGATCTCGCTTAACAAATGCATTATTCTGGATAAATGTTTGCTCATAAAGTCGAAAAATATAATTACCGAGATTGCTGTTTTGTAATTTTTCTATATTGACTTTCAAAAAGTGTAGACCTCTATTGAAGAATTCAGCTCTTATTTATCTACTACGCCCTCTTAACAAAGGCCCGGGCCAACTCATTCCATAGTTCCTATCCTTTAAGTTTTGTCTAGCCGTCTATAATAACCTCAATGTCGACGAGACGTAAAATCCGACAAAAATAAACATATGTATAAAACACTTCTTTCAATTAAAAGTAGCGTTATATCTTGAAGAACGACAGGAGAGGATGTTCAATAGAATGTGCAAAGGTAAGGAAATTTCACGACATCGATTTGGCAACACTTATCACTTCCTCAGTCCCCCGTTTACTGGAGCGACACATTGCTTCCTTCCGAGCGTCTCTTAGATTGCGTCGATTATACAGGATGTTGCCAAATTGCATGTCAAAATATTTGGGAAAATAAATCCTCACATCTACAGGAACAAAAAACGTAATGATAATAATAATAAATCATTTTTATTAAACGTAGTTAAGACATATTTGCCTTTCCTTACACTGGACACATACAAGTGTTGTGTACATATATTAGTAGACATATGTGGCACTTATTCGAGCCACAAAACTTTAAGAATAATAGTAATAAACTATACTATCTATACTAACAATAATAGTTGCCATGTTTACAAGAGACAGCCACGCTAAACAGGCACTTGAAAACTTTACATAGTTTTAATTTTTTAAACATTCTAAGGAGGACAAAGGTCCAAATAACACCGTTCCTGCACTGCCGTTCGCAATAATATGATGAGCCAACGATATATTTTCACACGTTTGTATCAATTTTCACAGTTATACCTACTGTTTATGGGTTAGTGATATAGCGATGTAATGTACAATGTACAGGACTGCTGTAATCAAATTACACAACATGATGCATTCCACGCTATCAACCGTATCACGTATTGCCAACTGCAGTGCAGAAACGGTGCGTTTTCGGACCCATTTCCTTACACTTGTTGTTCCCCTGGATGTGAGGATTATTTCTCCAGAATATTGACAAGCAATTTGACAACACCTTGTATTTTGACACGTGAAAACCACGGAGGTTCAGTGTCGCAGAAGTGGGCCGGCTGACGGCCGGTTGCGCCATTGAGGTTCAGGCATGATCTTGGGATCAAGGCCGCATTGGTGCGACCGTGCATGAGTCGTTCTTGCACACAGCCAGTGGCTACAATAAAGTACTGCTGAAGTGTGCGATTGTTGTACATGCGACCAGACCTGCTGTGTTTGTCTCACCAGGATGGCTTGCTGTAGGAGTGCCCTGTATGTTAGTACGGCGCATTTTATCGCAATGACGTGAGGAATAATTCCGATGACATGTCGGAAGCTTAAAGCCACGGCCTTTCGTTTATTTTGTTAAGCTGAAACGAGAGCGAATTATAAAAATCTGCCTAGCAGTTTTGTTTAAAATGTTTTTTTTTACATTATAGCTATTTTTTACAAAGCACGAAATTATTCAGTTTCGACTAAATATTCAATTAAACAGAATCTCTAGGATTACGTAATTAGCTAAAACTGTAGTATTTACTGCCTTGAAAGTATCAGCCAACATGGAGAAGACGATTTTAAACTGCCAGAGAGATTCGTGATATCTGCTCTTGTTTAGGCGTAAACAATTAATATTGCTCAAATGTCGAAACTAGGGAACATCTTAAGGATGTTCAAGTGCGATAAAGTCATAATTTTATATTTACATGAAATAGTGTTAGTTTTGTAGACGATACTTGTGAACGCAGTTTCCTCTTACGAAACAATTTTATCTCTCATAGTTTTCTCATAACGGAGCGTCAAAGTCAAATTTTGCTTGTTACGCTGCCATGCAAGTAGCGAAAACTAATTGATCTACTTAAATGAAATAATTCACTGTGAACTAACATCACACGAGCTCTGTAATAAAACATTTTAAAACCCACAACTTAATATTTAGAAATTTTTAAAAATATCGCAAAAATACAGAAAAAAGTTGCAAATTCAACATTTTTTAAATATAAAATTATTTCATGGGATATGATTTAAAGCTTTTATTACGTAGCCCATGGTATGTTATTTCACCGTGAATTATTTCACTTACGTAAGTCAATTAGTTTTCACTATTTGCATGGCAGCAGAACATGCCAATTTTGACTTTGACACACCGTTATGAGAAAACTATGAGAGCTAAAATTCTTTAGTGAGAGGAAACTGTACTCACAAGCATCGTCTGTAAAACTAACACTATGTCATTGAAATATAAAGTTATGATTTTATCTCACTTGAATACCCTTAAGTGGCGTCCAAGCGAGGAAAAATCGTAATTTTATGTTTGTATGAAATAGTGTTTTTGTAGACGTTACTTGAAGTACATTTTCCTCTTACAAAAAACATAGCTCAACCAGTTTTCCCATAATGGCACTTCAAAGTCCAAATTGTCACGGCTGGGATGTTTCCAAGAGAATAGTCCATACGTGAACGCCGGTGGTTCACGTGCGGGCAGAAGTGACATAGGATGGACGTCAAAGTCACCAGGCAACTAGGAACATTTCTACTCGACAACGAGTGTGATAAACGTCTATGGTGAGTGTACAGCTCAGCTCAGTGTGGATGAGAACAGTTCAAACTGTGAAAGTGTCGAGCTTCAAATAAATTGTATAGGAGGAATGGAGTAAACATCTTAATTATGTTAAAGTATTTTTTTAACTGCCGTCTCTTAGACATAAACAGTATTTATGTGTGTTTGATGCTACTGAACCCATGTATAACAATTTTCATTGTTATGATGATATTTCATGTGCTATGAGGCTCAAAATGTTCTAAATACAAAATAAAAATCCTAATGTTTTGATGGGGTTTTAATTCCAAACTGCCATATTTTTTTCTTTTCTTAACACTAATGCGAGGGCCAAGTTATTAATTAAACCAAGTGGTAGTGATTGATTATTTCACGACGTCAATTACTAAGGTAATCTGTCGACTGGTCGGGGATGTGGAGGGGAGAGGGGGAACAATCTCTTGGAGCTAATGAAAGAGTAATGAGGCGGTATATAAGAGGGTTGGACTTGGAGACCTCGCAGGTAGGCGATGTCCCGCTGACAAACACCCTCGTTTATAAAACCAGTCCGCCCGCCGCCCCAGGAGGTAAATATACCTTACCTCGTGTTGGACACCCCTGGTCATCTTTCCTCTGTCTGAGAACATCCCCCGCCCCCCTCCCATCTAGCTCACGTGACTACGCTTACTCTACTCGAATGTGTCTCTCTCTGCAGCACCTCTATACTAACGTTATCCACAGTTTATTGCACTGACGTCATGATGTAACAACTTTTCTGTTGGTTCTGAGAGACGAATGACTACTCACAATCTCAACTTAATATAATAACTTAATAGTCAGTAATATTGCGCTCCCCTCCTAAGTAAATAGAACACATTGTTACCTATTTTGTATTCAGAGTACCTGCCATTGTAGTATAGTAAATGACCGTTTAACCATAACTGTCTCTTAGTCCTTTAACCCTAAATAACATCTAAATAAACCCACAGTGTAGCTACCATCTGAG
>PNEQ01051198.1:0-21626 GCA_003012365.1 Medauroidea extradentata
AAAATAAGCCACTATCGAATTTACGAAGGTAGCGATTTTACGAATGCGATGAGAGGAACCGTGAGTATTCGTAAAATCGGGGGTCTAGTGTATTTTCACACGGCTGCTGAGCTAGAGAAGTGAAAGAACTGCAAAACAAAGTAAGTAGTGTTATCTTCACATCCCATATGCTGCACGAGCATCAGGAGCTGTGACAAGGTAGTGGTCAGAAGTGGCACAAGTGACATAGGTTAGACATACAGGTTAGACATACAGAATATGTTATTCTATTGAAAAATATTTCTATTTCAATAAACTTAATTGCGTTATTCTCGCAAATAACGTTCAAAAACTGTCGCTGCTGCTAGAATATATATTGCATGCAACATTTTTGCTTAATTTTGAGTCAAACAAAGGTAATATATCTGCTTCCAGTGTGTGTGTATTTATTCAAATTACTTTGCTCTACAGAAAAATATTACTATTTCAATAAACTTTATTGCGGCATTCTTGAAAATAACATCCGAAAATGGACATTGCGGATGCAAGAATTTATGTTATCAGCAACGTTTAAGATTTTTATTGAACTAAACAAAGGTCGTAGATCCACTTCAATGGCATGATTTTAAAAATAGCGTATTTGCTTTCCAAAATAAATTTTTATAATTGTATAAAAACTCATAATTTTTGCGCAAAAGACAAGTGAACGCTGATTCATTGATAATAAACGGTAAATGTCGACATTTTAGAGGTCGGAGATGGCCGAAAATTTGTCAACATTCTAATAACGACCCCTCCAAAATAATGACCCTATTCCCGCGAACCTTGATGGGTGAGTTTACTGTATGTGGGTTATAGTCATAATTTTACTTCAATCGTATAATAATACAAAAGTTTGATGTATGATGGTAAGATGTTACAAAATTTTTTCACTAAAGGTATGAAAACTCGTAAAATTGGTTTTCAGTAACCCTACGATATCAACCTCACCAGTTGAGTATAGCAGGCCTCAAAGTCTGTCACTTTTTCCAACAAAAGTTACTTTTTGTGGTCAATGTCACTAAAAATCCCTTTTTTCAATAGGTGGTGTTATTTTCCTCTTTTTTCTATGTTTTAGTTGGTTTTTTATGAATGCTGTGCGTGCATTTATAAATACAGTAAAACTCGCTTAAGACGTTCCCACAAGATACGTTTTCCCAGCTGAGTCGTTTGGTTCGTTTCGTCCCATCACTTTTGTCATAAGAGCCATGGTTAATTTTCCCACATTCTACGTTTTGCCAAGTGCTTGATTTTCCGTTTAATACGGTAAACGGTAGTAAAGAAACTGAATATTTTAAAAGTAATGTACTCAATTTTCTTTAGTAAACAAACTGAAAGGAAACTGCAAGAGGAAATACCGCATTTGTTTATGGTTTTGCACTGTCATCATAGATAACTGATATCAGATGTAGCGTTCCACAGACGTTAGTGAGCAGGTACACTCAGGATGGCCAACGAATGCGCTTAACACGAAAAATTACAATCCGCCATTTGTGATCATTTGCAAACCCATAGCAGATTGACCGTGATCGCGTGTAATGTTTGCTCTCACGTCACAATAAATTAAAGATGGTGGCAAGAGAATTGCCGACGCTAGCACTATCGATTGTCTAGAACGCTATCGATCGCTGTACCCACGTTGGCAACATTGATCTGTTTACGTCCATTCGTTTGTCTTTGCGCAAACGATAACTTTAATGTAAACTTTGCAAAACTTGTATGAAAATGTTACATTATGAAAAGATGTCATTTAAAGTCATTTCCATTTTAGTGCAGTGTGTTCAGATGGTATTATAATGGAAATATAATAGAAAAATTAGGCATTTTGGATAAAACAAAAATTGATGATCATGGAGAAGTGTGACGAGTTCGTGGAATCATTTGTTGACCTGAGTAAATAATTTCCAATCCCCTTTCAAATGTGTACTGTAACTGCCTAAATTCACGATAGAATAGCAGAAAAATTGTAAAATGCTGAACCGTGTTAACCAAGCGAGGAGGAGGGGGGATATCTTTTAACGCTTCAAGGTGTTCTCTTGAAATGGTATGTGCACATCTAATGAATCTTCTCAAAGCAGTATATTCTATTCCAATATTGGTAACTTAAACTATACATATCAAGTCTTATGTGACAAAATATTATAAATGCATTGTTTGCATGGATACTATCACTTTGATTTTACCTGAAGAGAGTTTTTTAAACAACATGTAAACAATAGCACTAAATAAGGTAAACTGAATGAGTGTTAAGAGATTTTCCTTAATTTACACTTTCCCACTACAGTGAAATCTCATTATAACAAAGTCTCACAAAGATTATGATTTTGTTCTTTATAGTGAAATTTCTATAAAACGAAATAGCATGTAACACTCATGCAAATAAGATTCAGTTATCACCTCACTATGCAGGTAGTATTAAATCAAGTTAAATTAGATTATTATTTATTTGATGAAAATTATTAATTAAATGCTTTTCAATTTACCAAATCATTATAATTTTAATACATAACACTGTTTGCGCATCCATTAAAAATTTTTCTGCTCTAAATGTCAAGGCCTACTATAAAGAAACAACCTGTAGGCAATACACAAATAGGAAAAAAAAAAAAAAAAAAAAAAAATCACAGTTACAACTCCTCTTCAGGCACAGGTTTCACCTTCTCAAAAAATTGAAATGTTTTTGTTTGCTTGTTCTGTCCTGTTAGTGATTGCTGTAAAAACTGTTCCACATCATGCAATGATTGCATTACACTTTCAGTTTTTGAAATATACTTGGACAGTTTTTCAAAACAGATCCCTGCTTCTTTTGAGGTGATAGGTTCCTCTGCTGTCTCTTCGTCAGAAGATTCACTCTCTGCTGCCTCCTTTTGCGTGAAATTAACTATTTCAGCGTCTGTCAGAAGTAGAGTGGTTTCGATATAATTGTTGACAGACGCATACTATTCAAATGAAACGTTGTCAAAATGCAAGGTTTGGGAAGAATCTTGCCAAACTTCTGCAGAAATACTCTCGTCAGTCGGAATGGGTTCACTTGTCTCCTGGGTGTTGATGCTGCCGTGTGCTCGAGTTATTCCAGATTTCCTCCAACAGTTGACAATTGTTTCTGACTTCACATTCCACCATCCACCAGATATTAACTGAATTTCTTGGTGAACATTGATGTTGGTGTATAGCTTGCATCAGTTCTTAACAAGGAGTCTTTCAACAAGACGTTTTCGGAAATGGACTTTGGAATTTTGTATAATGCCTTGGTCCAATGGTTGTAACACTGAAGTGCAATTTGGAGGCAGAAATTCCAGTTTGATGTTCTCAAGCCGTACATCAGCAACATGGGCAGCACAGTTGTCCACCAAAGTTATTATTTTTCTGCCCTGCTCTTTCATTTCCCTGTCAGTTTTTAGTATCCAGTTGGAAAAAATTTCTTTGGACATCCATGCTTGACTATTACTGACATAGTCAGCTGGAAGAGATGCTACACCTTTAAAGCATCTAGGGTTTCTGTATTTCCCTATCACCAAGGGCCGTAGTTTTGTTGTACCAGTAGAATTACAGCAGAACATTACTGATAACCGATCTTTTGATTTTTTGCCACTAGTTCATTTTTCACCTTTGTGGGACATTGTTTTGTTGGGCAAAAGTTTTAGGAAATATGCAGTCTCATCTGCATTGAAGATATCGTCAGACGAATACGACTTTAATATCCCATCCAGTTTTTCTATTTTCCATTGTTCTGCTGCTGGGACGTCTGCATCTTTTTCCTCACCTGATATGACATTCCAGTAGGGGTCTGCGAAGCTTCGAAACTTTCGAATTCGAATTGAATTTTGTCATATTCAATTCGAAATTTCGAATCAAACTTTTTTTTTTTTTTTAATTCGAAAAATACAGCCTATTATAATATGAATACTTACATGTCATATACAACCTGCAGCACAGAACTAATAGTAATGTGCACACGACATCGTAGCAACAACTTTCAAACCACACATTTCTATAAACGTAATTGTCAGCTTCCATTAGGTTATGTTAGGAGAAAGAAGGCACGCTGGTACGTACATTTTCATTAGGATAAACATAATGATATCTAAAGCCGTACTCACGGCCGTTAGGATATTTTTAAATACGAAATTACACTAATTCACATTTGGTAATTTACCCCAAACACAAGTAGTATGGCAACCATATTTGTTATCGTAGGCCTAAATGTCGTGCCGTGCAGTCACGACTCGAGAAAATGTTTGAAGGTTTTCTCAGAAATGTTTTTTTTTTTTGTGAACGACTTACAACCAAATTTGTGGACATCAATAAACAATATGACCGCAGAACCAAAGTGAAATAAAAGTTGGAACATTAATACGCAAAACGAAATAGAAAAATTATTTAATTGATTATAAAACATGTCAATGCAACGCTGCAGCAGCGCTTTAAATTTTACGGTGCTTGCCTTGTAGAAAAGAAATTCGAACTAGCATAGAGCAATAGTCTCAGCGATGACAAAGTGCTATGTGCTAAACGAACGTGCCCATTGTGTTTGATCCTCTCTATGATAGAGATTATTAGTGTAAACAAAATCCTTTCATTTCCTGTTTGAACACACGTGAATTTTCTCTTGCCCTCCTCATTCGTACAATTTATCAATTTATGTACGAGATTATGACCGATGAAAAATCTACAAAAAACCGCAGCCTGGTGTGGCAATATTTTGAAGAATGTGATAGATTTGCTATTTGTTTGCAATGTTAAAAGAAATTGAAAACACCGACAGGTATGTAAATCAATATTATTACATAATAACCCTAAAAATATTTTAACATGTTTTTATCTCAACCAAAGCCTAAATATTATTTCCAAAGAATGCATCAGGAGTATTACTAATACTTGGTCAAACAAATTTATTAAAATTATTTCCTGACTTTTAGAAATATGTTATTCAATTCGAAAATTATTCAATACTCGGGAATAATTTCATATTTGATTCGAATTTGATTCGAATCAAAGAACAGGAATTCGCAGATCCCTACATTCCAGGATATTCCATACTGCTCGCGAAAACAATGTAGCCATCCAGAACTTGCTTGAAAGTTGGGAACATCCATCAAGATAGCAAACTGTTTTGCCTTGGGCTGTAACGTTGGGCCGGTGATCGGAACATTTTGTGCCCTAGTATCCTTAAACCAAGTTTTTAACTCATCTTCTAGGTCTTTGTTTTCACCAAGTCTCAGTCTTTTGCGGTTACTGCACAGGGACGATTGTTCTTAAAGCTTCACAATTTTTTCTCGATCCTTGAGAATCGTAGAGTGTCGAGGCAGCCAAACCATACTGATTGGCCACGTGTTTTTTCTTCTTCCCTTCATCAATCTCCCTCATAATATCAATTTTTTCTTTTAAAGAAAACTGCCGTCTCTTTTGCGTCCCATTACTCTTGTCACTCATTACGACTCAGGCAGCTTATTAAAACTTACTACAAAATAAAGCTGAAAATAAAACACACTTGACGCAAGAATTACCGTTGACAATGACGCACCCTGCAAAGTGCTTAGATATATTTTACGCTCGGCCCCGTAGTATTGTGAAGTGTTCAGCCACTTCCCCATCTTGTTTAAATATTTATAAAGTGTTTTTATTTTCTTATTTAAAGTTATATGTAAATCTTTCTTAACAGGCTATATGCATTTTCAGGGTGAGTTTGTCAGGTGTCCGGTATGATACAACAGAATTCAATAACCTAGTAATTGGGGACATGTTAATTTTAATTCATCTTTTCAAAATTCAATATAAATATAGTCAAGGAATTTTAAAGTAGAGTCATTTGCTTATTTTCCTGGCTTGTTTGGTTTCAAATTGACCACAGTAAAATTTTAATTATTTTTGTTGATATAACTTTTTCTTGTATTTTGACCAATTTTTGAGTTTTGGCAATTTTAGCTTATTATTAAATTTTCCTTGGTGAAGTGAGTAACTTTAGGTGTTGCAAGCTTTTCCAGGCTGTAGGATTTCTGGCGCCGACGTTGTGGTTGATCGCGTGCTTCATGGAATTCTCTCCATGACGTAGGTTATTGACGCACGTAGGTCAGCCATCACAGGGGGTTGCTTAGGGTATTGCGCCACGAAAGTAGTTCCACTGTTGCGCACCTTTTGTCCCTAATTATTATATTTGTGTGGATAAAGAATTTTCTTTCAATGTAAAACCTATAAACGGAAATTTTGGAATCCTTTGTGATCTGTAAGGGTAATTTTGCGGGTTTTGTTAAATTTTGGATACTGTTGTATCACTCCACCGTGTGCGCTATTTGTTACCATGTCCGTTGCCGTGAGGGGGCAGTTGGTGCCGGGCGCTGGCCCGAGGCGGAGGTGAGTGGTAGAGCAGTTGTTGCCGGGCGCTGGCCCGAGGTGGTCGCGGTGTTGTAGAGCAGTTTGTCCTTCGGTCGCAACGAACAAGTGCTTCGTATTTATTTCGTTTGTTCGGGCATGGTAACGCCGGACATCTGACCATTTTCCCGTTTATTTGTGTGTTGACCAAACCGTTAGTTGTAAAATATTCATGAAGCAAGCAAAAAAATGTAAAAGGTAAAATTAAAAAATAAACAAACAAGTTGCCTTATTACGTGAGTCTAATTTGCAATATCATAATAATAGTTTCTGTCTCCTTTTAAATGACTAAACTGAGCTATCCAGTGCACTTCACCACATAACCTCAACACACACTACAGTGACTACAATAACAATAGACCACAGCAACATGCAGCAGACGCAAGGACGCGTCACATCATTAGTAATATGTAAAAGTTAGGCCTGCCTTATTTTCACCCAAGGAGTCATTTAAGTCCAGTATTGTGAGCTGTGTTGCCGTAAAACATAAAACTAAAGGTTTAGAGATGTTTATATTTACCGTTTTTGTTTGTATATATTCACGCCCACCATAACCAATGTAAACAAACAGATGGACACAATGCAAATAATGCCAGGTGGCAAATTATGAACTTTTAAGAGAGAAAGTATGTATATAATTATTGTAAACATAATATTATTAATTTTTTGTATTTATTTAGTGATTTTTTTTTTTGGCAACACGGACATTTTCACAGCCCCGTGGGAATGTTTAAATAGTCATGTATTTTTTTACCGAGTGTGGGTGATTTGTGGGTGTTGGAGTGGTGCGCCTGCTAGCCAGCAGACGGCCTCATCTCCTGCGGCGGCCATTTTCACCACCCACTAACGGTACTTTAAGCCCCCCTCATGGTCATATAAGGCTGGCGCTCGCCTAGCCAAATCGTCAGTCTAGGGCTTGGGCCTCTTCCCTGAGCAAGCCTAGGCACCATCCCCCAACCTCGAAAGGGTTGCTTCTTGAGAAGGAAGCGGAAACCTGGTCCTACCCATTCTCTTACCGAAAGCGCTGTTCGAAGGAGACGCGCCCTAGCCGCGCGGGCAGTATTAGGGAACGCACCCTACCTTGAGTCGCTGCGAGGCGCACATCTGTGACCGCGGATGCCGAAGTAGAGCCAAGTCTGTGAGAAGTTCCGGGGCTCCGTGCATAAATGACCACGCTGTCGAGTATAAGTGAATATTGTAAACCATTAGTGTATAAAGACTCATGTATGTGAAAAGCCTAATGTATTAACCAGTGTGTAAAGTCAGTGATTGTAAAAGTTTACCATGGGATAGCAATATACAGTTCAAAATGTATTTTATAGTTGTATTTCTAAATACTAATGTCTGATTCAGAGTGCCTAGTACTTAATATTTCGCCTGAGGAACGAGCAGTGATAGAATGTCGTAAGGCAGAAGCCGCAGGTAAGCGTCGACGGGGCCATCGCAAGTAACAGTGAGATACCTGTGGGAGTAATTCCCCCACCTCAGAGAACATCCGAAAAGCCCACAACACTGTCAGAACTTTGTCGTCATTGCAAAGACACCGAGTACAAGCCACCTAGACGTAAACGAGACAGTTACAGTCGCATCCTTAGAAACCTCCACCACCTTCAGCTATCATTAATTAGTCCGATAAAAACTCCAGAAAAACCAACACCATTACTACACCCTCGCATCCAGCAGCTGAAGAGGGAAGCCGACTTCGAGCCGAAGCCTGTGTCGGACCGAAAACGCCGCCTCTTAAGGAGTTCTTCTAGAAATGGTGAGTGGTCAACACGCCTACTCCCTTTTATGAAAAGTGAGAATTTTCCAGCTCTGCTGAGAGACTGTGTTGTGTCGACTGCCCGGGAAACCACTTTCCTTAGGACATTTAGCAGCCTCTCCTCCCCTTCAGGGAACTCTTGTGCTCAGACCTCATTGAACCCTGAAGGAAACATAAAATCAACCCCTTTGCCAGCAGAGTGGCGACAACGAAACTAAACATGGAAACATCCATAGACCACATGTTAACGGAAAAAATGCTGATACCGTGAACAAATTTTAGCGCTACAAAGTCAAAACTCTATGATAAAGAACTGCAGTTCTGGAATCTGCCACTAGTAGCGCTTATTGAACATGATGCGATGTTAACCATTTTGTTTAAAGTGCCACGGCTGAATTCTCATATCTTAATATTTAAGGGTCGGAGATGTGTTTACCGTTTTTTGCCGTCGCGACATTGTTCTAACCAAACTTTGACGTGAAAAACTGAAAGAAAGACGGCAAAAATCATGCACATAGTTGCCAATTTGCACGATAATGTAGTAAAAATGGGACGGAATGCTTTGTTGTAATGAAAACCCTATTTTGTTAATGTAAAATTTTTAACCTTGTGTATATATAAACAATGGTGGGGAATTCAAAATAATTCATTAAAGTGAAATATTCGTTGATGTGAAGTTTGTTGTAACGGTATTTACTGTTTTTACACTTGTTCGCCCTGTCCCCCTGAAAAATTTAAATAAGGGGTTTCACTGTACATTAAATTGTCCTTGCGACTCTGAACAAAAATGTAATAAAGACTGCACCTACAACAGTAATGACTTAAGTTTTAAAATGAGTTTTCCTATTCTAAATATTTTCCCAGCTAAGAAGTTTGTGGAGTAAAGTCCCTTCAAAAACATCTTAACAGGGTTTTACTGTATACAGGTTTTCTTACTTTAACTTGTGTGGACGAAATAACGTGCTGATGTTGGTGCAGAGCACATCTGTTTGTTGATGTATGGAATAATTTATGTCTGGAAGAACATTTAAATGATGTCCTTATATTGCGGAGTGCCGTGAGCATGTTTGCAGTGAAACCACAGGTAGTCCCGAAGAGGTTTAAGATATTCAACACACTATGGAAAATAGGAAAGCCAAAAATATCTAGTTTAACACAGTATTAAGAATTGCTAGCTATTCATAATATACTGGCTAAACTATTGACTTTGAAAACAAAGTTTATTGAAGAAAAATTTTTCTGTAGAAGTTTTAAATTGTCATACGCAAAGAGAATTGTAGTTTATTGACTTTGAAATGTTCCTTATTTGGTTAGGTTAATGTTAGGTATGTTTTGGTTAGGCTAGGTTATTTTACCTTTAAATTTTCCATTTTTGGTTAGGTTAGCCGTTAGATTATGTATTTAAGGTTAGGTAAGGTTATGTTACCTAAGGAAAATGGAAAACTTAAGGCTAAAATAACCTAACCTAAACTAGCTTTCCCTAAGATAACTTAACCCAACGTAAAATGTAAAATTTAAAAGTGAGGAAAATTAGAATTTTCTTTACCTAATACTACTTTTAGCATCTATAGAAACATTTTTCTTTAACAAACGATGGCTATAAAATAAATAGTTTGGCCGGTATGCAATGAGTAGTTGTTATTAATATTTACCGGAGAATGTAGTACCTCAACTTTGTATTTAAAATGTTTTGTTGTCGTTCAGTGCATAGCATCATTGTTTCATTACATATTTTTTATTTAATAATTTTCAGGATATTACACAGGCAGTTGTTTGAATTTTTTCTATAATACCGGTTATTTTAAATTACTCTGGGCCAACAGCTTACGTAAACCAGCAGCTTGAATCCTGGACCAACAGCATGTGGCTGCCTACCACACTCTTTAAATGTGCTGTAATGCATAGGGAAATACAGTATAATAAGTCTCTGTTAAGTCCAGCAGATTGTGTATGTCAATAAGAGTGTTATATAATGCTCATACATCTCCTGTAATCTTGTGGTAGTGCATAAAATTCAAACATATCTAGTGGATACATTTTATACCCAAGGGAAGTAAATGGTATATTTGATGAAATTTCTGTAGGCACTGGCCTTATTCTTCACACAGTGGCTTTTTACACATCAGTATTGTTGGCTAATACAATTTGAAACCATCCAATAGCATAATATTGCAATGTCATCAGTAACTGATGTATTGATGTCTAAGGAAAAGTGCATGACAAACTGTCGTGGATGTCTTCAAGCACTTTTACGGTCACTGCTTTTGAAATCATGTCATGTTTCAATAAAATCTGATTTAGGTAGATACTTGATGTAATTTATATGTATGTGCACAGTTATTTGCTGAAATTTTGCCATGTTACTGTAGTCTTCATTATACAACACCACGTGTAAAAATATACTTCTTGCTGCCATTGTACTTCTACTGACAGCATTTTGAGGTTTGAACTGCAAGAAATTAAGCTTTTATATTAACATAGTTAATCTGAATGGTAGTTTGTAAAATGTTAGTACATATACTGTAATGTTTCTTAACACGTTGTTAATGGTATCATTACTTTCGGTTTACCAGGCCTATCAGAATTTACTTGCTCGCTTCACCACATGTGTGTTTTTATTGTATTGCTTTTCAGATTCTCCTCCTGCCCAGGTTCCCTCTGTGAATGCTTGGGACAAGCCAATAGCAGCAGCATTGAGACCTAACTCGCCAAGTATTAGTTCTGCGGCAGGTGTACATCTGACATCTACACTAGGAAGTTCTGCAGATGGCTGGTGAGCAGTGAAACAATAAATACTGTAATTTTTTTAATTTCTCCCAGTGCAGTAGAACCACAACTCTAGAGTATCCTGTTAGCTATATATATTTTATTAAAAATTATACAAAAATTGTTAAGGCACCAGGTAAGGGTGTATAAATATTGCTTTTAGTGATTCAAGTACCTAGTTTCTTTATGAATATTAATTTTTTTGAATAGTTTTCTTATAATTATTAATTTTTTCTGATAGCTCTCAAATAATTTTCGTATACTGCTTTTTTAATTTTACATTTGCTTGTGAATAATCTTGCATTGAGAAATACATATAAATATTTTTTTTATTGTTTCATTAATAAAACCATAAAAATAAACATATAAAGTATCTTTTGGTGACATCAAAGAATTCTAAGGTTACTCTTTGCATGTATTAAGCTGAAATTTTTCCCTTCCCAGACTACACTAGTGACTCTTTATAACCATTTGTAGCACTGTGATTGGTTCAGATACTTGTAAATCTGCTCATTTCTATTACTCCCACATTTAATGTATTTATATCGAGTAATGAAACACCTCTCATTGAATAGCAGAACAATGTGAATTCAACCTCATTCAGTGATTTGTGTATTGTGTTGCGTAATGCCACAGCCATGCGTCCACATCTATTTCAGCATCTTAATGGTTCATCAAACAAAAAGCGACGTGAGCTCTGACAACGTAGCTGGGAACCGGCAGGTGTGTACAGTCCAGTGTACCAGGCAAAATAAATTTGGGTTTTATTAATTAATGTTGCAACATTTCAAAGTTACTACATTAACTTCGAAACTGACTGCTGAATGCACCATTCGAGCGAACCCACGGTCTAAGAGGTAGAGGTCTTGACACTGCATATGCTCTCCAGCAAGAGAAAGTGACCCCTTCATGTCGCCGAGCGCTAGTAGTCATTTGGTGGAAGATTTGTCTTGTTTACATCTCGCGTTTCAACATTTTAGCAATTATTTACATAAAATAATGTTAATAAGGTAAGCTGATATATTATGTACATGTTTCTTATCCATAAATGCATTGGCATGTGTGGAACTGTTTATAAAAGTAGTCTGAAGAAATATATTGTGTATTATTATTTTAGTGAACACATTCGCGCAAAAACTATCATTTCGTGCCCTACAAACTTTTAGAATCGTTGCAATGTGCATCTACATGTAAAAGATTGAAAAATTAAATTTTATTGTTGTAAAAAAATGTGTTCCAATACAAAATTACGTTCTCGTTTTTCTTCGGTATAATACTCGCAATTCCGGTAACAACTTCACATATTAAGCTAAGCCAAATACAAAAACAAGACAAATCTTCCACCAAATTACTACTAGTGCTCGGCGACAAGAAGGAGTCACATTTTATTCCTCAATGTCAGGACCTCTACCTTCATAGACCGTGAGCGAACCGCAAAGAAACCTTTCATGTGTTCATATTTGGCCAATGGTAATCAACGATTAACCGCCCATCTTGCGAACAATAAATATAAACTAAACTAACTGCTGCAGAAACATTCTTCCCGGCCTACATCTCGGCAACAAGTTATGTACTATTTTCAGACCACTAAACACATTCGTCCATCTCCGCTCCCTTTTTGATCATGAGTCGTTTCTTCGATACTGCCAAACACTCGACCGTCTCAGCTTACGTCTCGCTGACGAATCCCTCACTTCACGGACAAACTATTTCTGTCGCCTGTCAGTGGTGCTGCCTTGCGGCCATTACAGGTATCATTTTAAAATATTAAGTTGTTATGTATTTACACAAAATTTTAATGTGGTAATACTGTATTTGCAATCAACTTCAAATACGTATTAACATTTAAGTTTTCATGCAAATTGTACAGTATATGTTTACATTAAGTAATAATTCTGTTACAAAGTAAAATAAACGTTAAATCCCAAATTTATATTGCCAATAAGAAATAGTCTGTTATTCTATTGGTTGCAATCAAATATGGCAATAATTAATAGGCCGGTCTTGCACTAAAGTAAAAGTTTTCTTCGAAAGTGTAAATTAAGCTTGGTGTCTGGCCTTCTTACACATTAAGCTTTAACAATGAATATATAATTTTGTTAAATGCAACTACTAGACATTAATTTTATGTATTGAAAAATATCTAAAAGCCAATTACAGTCAGCTCCCGATTTAAAGACCCTTCACGATTCCCGTGAATAGGGTCGTTACTACGGAGGGGTCGTTATTAGAATGTTTACACATTTTAGCCGATCCCTGACCTCTAAAATGTCGACATTTACCGTTTTTTATCGTTGAATTGGCGTTCAGTCGTCTTTGGCACAAAAATTACGAGTTTTATAAAATTATAAAAATTTATTTTGATAAGCCAACACATTATTTTTAAAAGTATGCCATTGAAGTGGATCTACGACCTTTGTTTACTTCAATATAAATCATAAACATTGCCGATAACGTAAATTCTTGCCCCAGATGCGTCCTTTTGGGATGTTATTTTCAAGAATGCCGCAGTAAAGTTTATTGTAATGGTAATATTTTTCAGTAGAGTTAACTAATTTGAATAGATAGACACACTGGAAGCAGATGTATGGCCTTTCTTTGGCTCAAAATTAAGTAAAAACTTGTCCGGCAATATAGATTCTTGGGCCCTCAACTACCATTTTTGGAAGTTATTAGCAAGAATAACGCAACAAAGTTTATAGATATAGTAATAATTTACATTTGAGTGAAGTAATTTTAGTAAATAGATACGTTGGAATCGGATGTATGACATTTCTTTGTCTCAAAATTAAGCAAAAACGTCGCCGGCAATATAGATTCTTGCTCCCGCAACGACAGTTTTTGGAAATTATTTGCAAGAATACCGCAACAAAGTTAGTTGATATAGTTATATTTTTCAATAGAGTGCGGATTTTGGCTCAAAATTAAGCATAAACATCGCTGGCAATATAAATTCTTGCCTTCGCAACAACCGTTTTTGGAAGTTATTTGCAAGAAAGCCTCAATAAAGTTTATTGAAGTGGTAATATTTTTTCAATAGACTGGCACAAAGCGTCGCAACCGAGTTGATTATCGTTGGCACATGCCGCTAACGCTTCGCGCCACAGAGGCAGTTTAAAATTTGACCGACAGATGGCATCAGAGTTAGGTTTGCTTGGAAGCGAATTAATTACATCATTCAGTTTGTTTGTCCGTTCCGTTGTGTAATGAATATGGGTTTCTGATAAACACATTCAAAAGTATTAGAAGTGACTGTATGTGAATAACATTGCTAAATTATGCAAGTTAATTGGAATGTAAGTTGTTTTGTTTTATGATCACCAGCCTGAGTATATGGAAATAGAAACAGCATTTTTTCCCTGTTTCACACATTAAGGAAATACGTTATTTATTGTTTCTCTTTACGTGTGTCATCGCCGTTCATTGCAGAATGCTGAACGGAACTTGAATTCTGTAGTTGCGTGTGTCGTGTTTTTAGTGGCGGTTTTAATTTAAAAGTTTGAATATACGGTGCATGCATTTACGAGAATCGTAACGGTAATAACGCCGTTAGAGTAGACGCAGAGAAACCGGTGTTATAAGACGTTTACTCACATGTATTTATAACTAAGGTTACTACTGAGTCTAGCAACTATTCAACACCCGCCCATATAATGAGTACATATTGTAGCTAAAATTTATCGGAGCAGTGTAACGTAAATTTAAACATTGTACAAATCTATGTAAATAACAGTATGTGGCAATGTTGATGTTTACATGCAGCGGAAAGATATAAACTGGCAGAAAATAGAAATTAATCAGGGCTTTTTTGAGTGCTGTCTTTATTCGGAATCACCTATAAAGATGATTAACATGTGAAATTACATTTTATGTATGTATCTGGTTGTTTTCATATATGTTGACAGTTCATGTGACATTACACGTGAACTACATACTGGTTTTTATTTGCAAGATCAGCCATTGTACGGCATCAGTTTTTAATGCTGGACATTGGAGTTCGTACTGGGCTTCTGTTCCCCATTACAGGTTTCAAAGGTTGACCCCAATAATCCTAGCATGCCCAGTCCCATAATAAATGTCAACAAGAACTGCAGAGGAAAAACACCAGATTATTATTGATTATAAAAGAGAAATACAAATGTTTACGGCACAAAACATGACACAGGCTCAATCTCGACTAAACGTCACCCAGAAGGGACGACCAAACAACAGTCAAACACGTAATAAAACGTTACAGCAGCTAACAGAATTAAAAAGGAAAGGAGGTATTTAGGAGAAAACGCCTGTGCTCCCTCGACATACCGTCGAACTGCGACAGAAGAGAAATAAACGTGAAACCACGCAACTTGTCGTAGTGCCTAGAAGAGGTGAACCGAACTACTCGAAGAAACCAATACAACTTACCATTAATCAAATGATGGTCGACGGTAGGCCGAGAGAGCAAAGAAGGAACGACCACGCAGGACGGCTGCCGGTAGCGGAGTGCCAACAAGGCACGAGACGGCCGGCAGGCTCAGCAAGGATGGGGGCAGGAAGGGAAGAGTCTGGAGGAGGAGGAGTCCGAGCAGTTCCGGCGATAGACGAACATCGCCGATGGCGGGAGGCGCCGGCAGGCGGGAAATACAAACAAAACACTTACTTCTCACTCTCATAAGACGCGACTCAAAGTCCATGGCAATCTACATCCTGGCTAACTCCTTCAAGGAAAGACCAGTCAACAGAAAAGAAGTGGTCACGAGTTTATGCGTTCATGCTGCACATTTGATGAATTATGGAATAACTGAAACCAACCGAAGTTTAACGTGAATTGTATATTTGTTTGTTTACTAAGTTTCTGTCTCAAATACGTATGAACACGCTGGAGTTATCGGCTTAACTCATTTGCATCCACAAGTGTGTATCAGTACGGGCCTGCATATTTGGCAGATAACACCATAAGCTTACTGGTGTGCCAGATTGCTAGTTTGGCTGAGGATCTTGTGGTGGAGGAACTTGTGGTGCCATCTATGATTTACATAGTGAAGCTACGTTCATTTGGGCATACTAGTAAAACATGTAGGCACCTCTCGTTTTGTTTACCGCTACTATCTTATCGTGTGTTTTGTAAGCTTTTACATTGTCAGGCTGCAATTATAGCTTGACCTGATATTATTGACATAGTACATTCAAAATGTGTCTGAGGAGAAAAGAGGAAAGACCGTATTTTCGCTAGTATAATTTGCACTTTCATTCCAAAACAACTGAAGAGTACGTGGGTGCGCTATACATGCATGAGTAATAAAAAAATATACAGTAGCGGAAATAGGCTGTTCAGAGGGATGGGGAGGGGAGAGAAGACGGAGTTGTAGTCTTAAACTGACGTCAAGAGTGGGAGGAAGAGAGAATATTTCTCACCGCTCGTTCTTCCGTCATTACTTCCCTTCCTTTTCTTTTTCTCCTCCTCACTCCACCCTCCCTCTTCTGTAACTGTAGCTGCTAAAAACCTCCTTTTTTTCTTCCAAATTTTGTTTACGAAGTGTTTTGCGCGTCAGTGTTTACACAATATGTGGGTTTAAATCTTGTCTTATTTTGGCCGGAAGTTCACTAGCTTCTGACACACGTAGGTTAAAACTGTCAGTCACAGAGTATGTTCCTCAGCAATTTTAAGTGGCAGAAATGAAAGTTACTGGGTGGCGAGCGAAAAGAATATGAGAAATTAATTTTGACGTCGTGATCGGTGACCGTCCCGTAAGCAAAAAAAATTACAACATAGTAATTTTTTTTTACCTGTAGAGAAGTGTCATGTAAATAAAATAAGCAAGCTGCTGCTGTTCTGGTGCGTTATTTCCTTCGTGACATCCAGGAAGCGGCAGGCAAACAGCAGAGAGTGACAGAGGGAGGGAGAGAGACAGTGCGAGTGTCTTGCAGACACAGCAACACACGCACTTGTGAGCTGGTGGGCAGCAAGTGACCAGCAGACTATTTATAGATAGCTGCCGAGAAGTCACAGTCGAATGTCTACCTCCACCCTCTTCTCTATTTATTTTTAAGCAGTGTGAATGTTATTATTCCTCTTTTCTCTCTTCTTTGTTGCAAGCCATGTTTCCCTTCTCCTCCCCCTCTTGACCCATCCATCGATGCCTTCTTTGTGCTGCATCGCCATCTCTGACTCTGTGGTTTTTTACATGCTAGCAAGGCACTGAACATTTTTTCCCTTGGAACGTGTTGCACTTAAACAAGGACGTGCCATACACAAGTATATACGGTAAACAGTTTACGACCTCATGTCTAGTGTAGGCGAAGAAAGGTGGTATGTGGAGTGGCACCAATGAAGATATGGGACTGGAAGTCCTCCTTAGCAAAACAACGTTCACAAATAATTAAGTGATCACCTATTTGAGGCCTCTTGCTTGACCCTGACAATAATTTAGGAAAAGAGAAAGACAATAGTAACACACTTAAATTTCTTTATCTACCTAAACTTCCAGGTTATTATGATTATAAATTTTTATCAACATGTTATGAATGAACCTAAAGAAATATTCCAAGTTATAAATAAAAGCGTCAAGTACGCAATACTTTTGAAGTGATAAAAATTACAGTTCCCAATTATATAGACAATCCAAAACTGTAATAAGAGACTTGCATTTTTGGTTTCTGGTAAGTTAACAACACTAGACTCTCGATTTTATGAATACTGACAGCTCCGTTTATGACGTTCGTAAAATCGCTACCTTCGTAAAATCAATTGTGGCCAATTTTATCCCCCACCCCTTTACCAAATTTTAAAATGGCATTTTTTCCGTAAAGTATTTCCCGTGGGGTCCCGAATTTCATAGTGTTTTGCGGGAAAATAAAGCAAGTGATCATTAAAATATAAATTTATATCACAAGACTAACGTCTTCCGATTAAAAGGGAACCCGGATAGAGTATATATGACCGACCCATGTTCTGGAGAAAAAGAGAACACCGAGCACCGAGTGTCTTCTCAGGAAAACATGGTCTGACATCCATATCGTTTCACACGGAAAATGGCGAATAATTTATGTTTAAATTTATATCAATAGACAGATGTCTTCTGATTAAAATCACAGTTGTCTTCTGATTAAAATCACTGCTACGATAGATCGATACAACCAATCCATATCACAAAAAAATAATAAAACACCAAGCACAGATGCCTGCTCGCGATAGTGTAGTCTTGATGTTGGTAACATTGCGTAGAAAAATAAACCTAAAAAGGTTTACAAAACTCTTGTCAAAAGAAATCAAAATTGGTGTCGCACACTTTTTTTTTTTGGAGGCCGCAAGGCTGGTGTACTATCCTTTGCAACACAATAATAATGAATAAAAAATCAAGTGAAGTTTGAAAACAAGCCTTTGTGCTGTACTGTGTTTGGTACTTGTGTCCTTTTAACGATGGCATGCCCAAAGATTGTGTGTATGGCAAGAGTCGAGGTTATGAAAAAACTGCACTGTCAACGAGTCCAAACTATGTCACATATGCGGTTCTTACCCATTGCCCAGTCGTATTTACTTTCTAAAGCTTGCCTTGCTGATGAGTAGTACTGATAACGTGTCCCCTCTCTTTCTTTGTCTTTCTTTCACTTTGCTTGCAGTCACGCACACATACACACACTCTGTCTCTTCCTCTCTCTCTCTTCCTCTCTCTCTCTTCCTCTCTCTCTCTTCCTCCCTCTCTTTCTCTCCACCATGGTACCAAATGATACTCGAATCAGACATATACGTAAACATACACCTGCATCACGGAGAAATTCCATGGAACCGATGATCTGACCACTACATTGTGCGCTGGTGCCAGAAATCGTACAGACTGGGGGAGATTGCAACATAAGAAGTTTCTCACTTCGCCAGGAAAATTTAATAAAACTAAAACTGCTAAAACTCTAAAAATATCATACTGTACAAGAAATGTGATTTGATTTTCAGTGGTTGGGAATATGAAAAATCCTGTTGTGTACATGGTAATAGAGATTAAAGATTATCTGTACCGGTGTTAATATACACTTGAAAATGAATTGATAATGGCCAGGGGGAGGGGAGATGTTTAAGGTTGGATGTCTGCTAGTTATTTTCTGCCAAGGGGATGAGGATGTAGATTGATATTTCCCGGGAAACGCGTTGCAAGTTGTTTCACACGCTTATGTTTGGATGGAAAAGGTGGGGGATTGGGGAGGTGTCAGCTGCCGGCCATGAGACAAGTATGTAACTAGCTGTTAAGTTCTTGTTATCTACGAGGCGTAAGCTTTCGCTTTATTGCAAAGAAATGAGGGGTAGACAAACTGTGTAGCGTACATTGTGGTCACCGGCCAAACGTTGCTCGCTCTGATGTGCCCCATCACATTTTTCATTTCAACAATTTTTTTTTTTTTTTATGGTTCCCGAGCGTATATTTGTAAAAGCAATACCTTCATAAGACCCACAGTTCGTAAAATCGAGAGTCTAGTGAATCAGTTATTTTTAAATTCGGGGCCTAAGTGAAAGTTTAATCACCTTTGTGCAATTGTTGCTTATGTGTAGTAAGAATTTGATTATGGGTATAATCCTTGTTTATTATAAGGTCGAAGGAAAGAAATCTTGGAAGTAGATGCCGTATAATTTTCTATTATTGATTGAAATGTTAGTGTCTGTACTTATTTCTTTTGGCAGGTATGTACAGGAATATAGCAATGAATCTTGTAATTTTAATTGTTTTAAATCATACAAAAGGGCAATACTGTAGAATAGAGAAAAATTTTTTGTATTATATTTTTATTTAAAAGTGAGTTTAATTTCATGAACAACGGTACCATACTTTCTTTCATTGTGTCTGTGTAACTCCAGAATAACTTAAATAAATGAGCAGTCACTTTTGCACGGCATAAACCTTAACCGCCATGTTGATGTCCCTGCGCCAGCACGATACTGTACACTTTTTTAATGTATGTAATACACAAACGACAGCAACATACGTTCAAGTCGTGAAATCTTGTTAAATAAAGTAGTTTATGTGGTAAAATCGAGTATGACTTATAACTAGTATAAATATGGTTTGTAGGTCGTTTTCGCAGCAATAAAATGGTATTTACTCGGAATATAATCTGACTGCATAAAATCGGACTGCATGGTTTAAACTTTAAGAAGAGACCTACTATACTGCTATCAACGACAAAAATACAGTATACGTATGTAATGCTGTATTTTGTACAATATGACACGGTTAGTATAAAATAAATTAGTTCTTTTAAGTTGAAAATTGCAGTCAAAAGCTTGCATTTTGTGACAAAATCTCTGCAGATATAGTGTTTTGGCTGTTCCACTGGCTGCGGCAACGTCGTTAGCCAATAGGCGAGTTCAAGGCACCCGAGATGGCAGCACAGCTGTCTCAAAGCTGTTCACGAGAAACATGAAAATTACTGAGAGAAAAATATACTTGTAATAAAGTAATTGATCTGCCAATATTATTTTACAGACTTTTACAACCAGAATGTTCGCTCATAGTCAGTGCCAGGTTTGGTTAAACGCATTCCATATATTAGCTCAATAGGTTCACTTTTTGTTCCCATGTAACTATGTTTCTCTGGCCTTTCATACCTAAAAGTACGATTATGTATTGGATCTGAAACATTAAACTGAATTCGTAGTAAGTTATTATCTCTCTAGAATTTAAATTAATTTTACATAAACTCAAACCTATAACTAAAACATTGTGTAAAGTGTGTGAGAGCTAGGCCTAGTAATACATTGCTGCCTTCACTCCTTTAAAATCAACTCAAGTGAAATAAATCTTTGTTGTTGGCTACCAAATCTTCAACCACGCATGTCCAAACAACAATTGAATTTTGCCGGGTTCCCTAAATTTGATTAGTTATTTAAGTCGTTGAAAAATTCCAATGCACAGATTAGTGCCTGGCGTGCGATGGCTAATCAAAACAAGTAAGACTACGTCATAAATGTTTTAGCCAACAAGAATGTGTTTTCAATGTTTCTCGCTGCGTTTGAAAGTATGGCATTTTTAAAGCTGAATAATTAGAAAATTACAATGTTCACGGAGTTATTGCTTTGCCTGGCTGCATTTAGTGCCTAAATAATTTGGAAGAATGAGGTAAATATTAAAAACTTTTTCTAGGAATTTTCCCTATTAGCTGATGTAGGAAATTTGGTTTATAAAAACAGTGTGATTATAAAAGGACACCTTTGAAGTTGTAGTTACCCACATAAACTGTAATAACTGTTCTATACCATGTTTATAAAAGTTTTTCTCAGCTATTAAAAAACTAAATTTACCATTGGGTACTTTGGGCAATGGAAGTAAGCTAAAAGGTTCATTCGTAGTAGGACATAAACATTCCTGTCGAGTAATTTAATACATTTTGACATATACCATGTTTTTCTTAACAATAAAAATATGTGGATTTGAAGGTTTGTGTGTTCATGTTACGGAAACTTATAAAGTAATCCTTTGAAAACTGGAAAAGTTACGGTATTCCAAAATGTAATTTCAGTGAATTCCTTAGTATTTAGTCTATAAAGTTGTGTTTCTGTCTGTGCAGAATTGTCTGCGGGTGTAAGGGTACGGATATAATGACCGCTGATATTTTTTGACAGACCCTGTTTTTATGTGGTGTTATTTAGACACGAGGTGTAAATCTCATTTTGGTAGCTACCATATAAATTCCATATATACTAGTGTATAGTGCGCTCCATGATTTTTGCAATAAGTTCCCGGGA
>PNEQ01051209.1:0-41247 GCA_003012365.1 Medauroidea extradentata
AACACCTACTGCCAATCAGCGTGAGGCAGCTGCTCTGCTAGTCGGCAGCCAGGCCAATAGGAAACCTGTAGTAACATGCAGGAGCCAAACAGACACGGGGCTGGAGTCTACAACCTCGGGCAGCCAATAAGCGGCCAAGTTCGCCTATATCAAACGAGCCGCCACGTCATTTCACGTCTGTATTACTATTTAGTCTGTGACCTTGTCACATGTACAATTGTCCACTCACTGTAGCAGCAGACAATATACTAGTATCTGAGGACATAGTGTATATAGTACTGTGCAGTCAAGCCAGCTGGGCGTTGAACCCGCGAAATTTCCGAGTCTCTAGCTATACACCTGAAATATTCGCGTTTTCATTTGGGCACAACCTAGACTTCCAATAACTGTAACTTTGTATCGCTTTCGCAGTTGGCCCGTTACTTATTTGACCCGTCCTGGAAGTAGCAGACTCGATGATAAAGAAACATCTAAATGCAGGCTCATATACTGTATGTGTGGAGCCACGATTTTATGGCGAGAAGATTTTTGAAACATTGGTTTTATGCACATCTGCAGCTCTGCTACATCGTCTGTGATTGGATGATTTTACTCTCATTTGCCTTGGCAAATTACAGACGTACGGAGTCACAATTCGTCTTACTCAGGTTGGTGCAGTCAAACGAGAGATGTGTCTGAACAAAGACACGCTGCCAATAACCATGAAGCACAGCTGCAGACGTGTATGTAAGAAACTGAAACAAGCAGGCGCACAGTTCTACTTTCCAAAAATCAGAGTTGCTAGTCACATGACACAACTTGTGATGATAATTTTTTTCTTATTTGTGCTGACACTTATATGTCAGAGAAATTTCACACACGGTAACTCACAAATAATGGGTTGCTACACTAACGGGTGTGCCCGTCAGGCCCGAAGCAAACGAATTTACAACGGGTAATCAATGTTATAGATGAGTAGCCTTCGTTTTAGTGGCTGAATTTTAACTACTCTTTCAAAGAAAACTTGTTCTTCCGTGAAGAATACTGCCATACATACTGTGAAATAAAAAAAAAACTTAACAATAAAATTGTAATTTTACAGCTTATAACTCATTTCGTAAAGTTACGAGAAACTATTTTCTTTTAAAAATTTCTATCGCAACACTTCTTCGGAAATTCTACGATACCTAATGGGTTTTTCCAGGCAATAGGTGTTTCACTTTAATTTTCTAATATAAACATACCAGTGTACGCGTTTCACAGTACAAAAAAAGTTAAGGCTAAAATAGGTTTTTAAAATCCTTTTTGTCAAGACATGCTACAAAATTGTTCCCTTTAAGTGCAAACGTCATAATCACGCTGAAATTTTCTTACATTTTTTCTTGATTCATAAATTGGTGAGATTTACGTTCAAATATTTTAATAAGGACGTAGCTAACGATCTGACCTTTCACTAAGCATATATACTGTATTCGAAATAGTACAGCATAGTTGTGAAGTAATCAAGCTAGTTAAACATTTAAGATCATTATCTCTTGCAATGTAATGAATAATAACTCCAAATACCAATTTAGCCTAATAATACATACCTAATCGTAAAACGAAGTGCTTCTATTAAGAAACATTGCCGGTTATTTGTCACACTCTTCACTGATTATACGGAAAATAACAATTTCCACAAAAATGGATGCAGCCTCTTGAAAAGTTTAACAGCGCATGATCCTAACCGCTCTTACTATGCTACGTACGTGCAGACAGATACAGGTAGGTGGGGTGATAGGGAGGGGGTAAGAGAAAACACTCATTATCTCGTTCGTGCTATAATTTGGCAGGGCGGAGCCTAGGAGGCGGTCTGCAAAAGAAGAAGGGCGGTGCCAGCGAGAGATGGCGACCAATGACCAAGCACCGCTGGCTCGCAACATGGTGATAAGCCTACTAGATGGCACGAGTATGGCAAAATGGCGTCCACAGGGAGGGGATAAGATGGATGCCATGGGTACGTGACCTGAGGCAGATATGTGAGTCCACTCGTGTCGAGGCTACCTCGGGTAGAAGCGATAGTCCCCCTCCATTCTTTCCCACAGTAAACACTTGCAATCAGCTGGGGACAAAAGACTTGATCTGATAACCTGCTCGTGAAACCTACATACCTGATAAACTCGGAGATAAGTGCAGACAGTTAACCTGCGTCATATGCTGCAATAAGGCACGCTACTCCCAACACACTATCTGACAGATCGGAATACCAACGCACATGTCGGGAGATCGTAGGTGGGAATAACACGACGAAAACAAGTGCTTCCTTGTCTCGAGGGCGTTACAGTTAAGAGCATCGCCTACCTGTGTGTTAGAGGCTCAGAAGTGGCAGAGCTATAAGGGCGACCTTGTAGCGAGCATCAAATGTCGCATGGCCACAACGAGCCAAGCTCTGAACTAATGTGCAAGATTACCGCCAATACAGTTGGGACTATATACGTTGAATGGTGGAAAATATGTGACAAAGTTCAGTGCACTTTTCTGTAAATCGTGTTAGTACACCGTTACCTTAATAGTAAAAGCACGTAACTCCATATTATAAAGATTGGACATTCGAGCCTTTCAAAAGAAATATAGTTAAAAGTAGATATAAATACAGTCAACTCCCGATTATCCGCGCTAATGGAGGGGGCCGATGCCTAAGATAATCCACTTTTACCATTTCTTAGATCTCTGTAGAAAGAAAAAAAGGTCAAATTAATTCCTGCAATAAAAGGCAGCAATTTAAATCAGTACATTCTCAATTATTCGAATAAATGATTACGGGATATGCGATTTAACCTAAAAACACGATTAATAAAAAATCACAGATATCTTAATTGACCAAGAAAAATTTCGTTAGTTCATTTATGCCCGACTTACTCTAGTTAATCCATTCATGCGCAAATTGTTTCGCCTATAGGAAAAGATATAAAACTTCAAGCAATTCAAAATACGGTTGCGGGCATAAGACATAACACATTGGTGAACATTATGCGAGTAAACACAGCGTGTATTTATAAATAACAAAAAACTTTTTTTTTAACTATGTAAAGTGAAATATTTTGCGCGGATAATCCACACACGGATAATCGGGAGCCTAGTGTATATAATTTATAATAATGTTGTGCAAAATTATGTATTTTTTCTCATTGTGAGGTAAATAAAATAGTTTTTCTCTCCTTTTCTCTGAATGGATGCGAAATGGAGTTAGGAGGTTTTACTATTAAGGTAGCGATATGTAGAAGAGTTAGGTAGCTTACACGCTTACCGTCAAATTCGGGGATGCTTAGCAAATTCCCAAATTATTTGTTATGTTAACTGGTGTAAGATAAATGATCAAAACCTGAAGATGTTAAATTAATTCTTTGTTAAAATATCCCCCAGCAGTGATTCGATTTTTGTTCACAAAACGTCCTACCAACTAACAGTTATGGTGGGGCAATTACCCATGTATATAGAGCCACTGATTTTTGGGAGAAAAAAAAATCGACTTGTTAAAGTGTCATAAGTAAACATCTGCAGCTCTGCTTCGTGGTTATTGGATAACATGAAACTGTAGAGTTTGTGCCAATCAGAATAACGTTACTGAGACAGTAGACGTCTGTGATTTGCAGGTATGAGGGTTAAAACCATCAAATAATTGCTTTGAAATGGTACAAAATTATTTTCCGCAAAAAAACAGTAGCCCTACCCAATATGTTGCAAAGTATATCCAGTTTTAGATATAGTAAACTTTGTAGCACTTTACACTACTTAAATTTTTTTATTCTGTACCACTTTTTGAAGCTAAAGCGAGTTGTGTCGATTGCTTTTATTATGTACATCTTACTTACCCAGGAAATATTCTCTGTATCAATCGCCATAAACCCAATACGTAGGTAACAATAAACACAACTACTTCTGCCAACGCAATATTTTCAGCTTATTTTTGTAATTAAAAATTGCATAATGTCGTAAAAATTACGGAGTCGGAATTCTTTTACCTTTGGCTAAATATTGTATTAGTGATGCTTGAAAATCAACCTAAAAGAACTAGAATATTTTGACATCAAGTTTTATTCATTTAAAAAATCGCACTCGTTGAATTGTGGCCAACGTGGGAACCACGCGCTAATGAAATATCCCCTCCCTATTTCTCACAAAGAACGTGTATGAACTATACACCTTGCACTGTAAACAAGTGTTTATACTTTTACAAAGAACATCTTGGAACCACAGTTTCCAAAGAAATTCCTGGTAAAACTACAAACATTGACTTAGTATAGGCTATAGGCTATTCGTAAAATTACAAGGGACATCCTTGCGTTTGTACTTGCAACAAGGAAAAAATTAAATTTTAAATACTCGATATATTTTGACGACACCATACTAATATATAAAAACTATTAAATTAATATTACAGTAAATAATTTTGAAAATAAAAAAAGTTTCAATGAGGCGCACAGATGTAATAAGCATCTTTCTCCTAGACCACCTTGACATCGGTGCTGTCTGATTTTAGTTTATTTCTATATACGCAGTGTACAGTGAGTTCTGTGGTTATATTATTATTTTATTTTAAAGTATGCACTCATTATTAAAATTTCCTTTATTCCAGAAAAATTAGCTACAAAATATGTGATTTTGTATAACTATGTAATTTTCGTGAAACTGTGATTTTTTTTTTACAAAGAAAATCCTTGTAATTTTATAAACAAATCAGTTTACAATGGAAATTATTGTACATTTACAAAAGTATGTGAAACTACAAGACATGCCTTATCATCTATACAAATAGTTCAGGGCAGTTTCTGTCGGTATAAGTTCAAGGAATTCCTTCGTAGTGTTACAAACTTTACTTTTGTAACTTTACAAACGAATGATTTTATTTTAAATTTTTAGTGTGGCCGCCGCCAAAGAATGGAAATACAGAAACGTATTTTTCTTTTCTAAATACGGTAAAAGAAATGTGCCACAATTCAACTCATTTATGCTGTATGCCCTTATTATAATTTACAAGAACTAATTAACTGAAACTACACCGGAATTGTAATAGCACATATGTAACTTACAAAGCAGGGCTAATGTTGCATGTTTCGAAGCATAGGTGATAATATGCCCGCAGTAAAAATTGTTTGTAATGCCTCAAGAGTTAGTTGCCACAGTATTTTTTAGCACTAAATTATGTAAATTTACCGTGCTTTTATTTATGTAAGAAATACAAAATAAAAGCATAACGCGTATGTACATAACATACGTAATTCATGTTGTTCTTAAGCTCAAAATGTTAGCTTACACGCAAAAGTTTAAAAAATGTAGCAGTATTCCTTGATTATTTATTTTGCCACAAAAATATTTTGCAAAGGAAAATTTACAGAGTTAAATGACCCGCATGTTATAATCCACTGTACTATACATATACTCAACAAGTCCCATAAATTCGTTTATTGTGTGTTGTTCCAGCGAGTAGCAACTAATAGACAAATGATCTGGGCTTTAGTATACACAGGACAATGCATTATAACATGTACGCCATAGAACTCAGGAAATATTCCTTTACCTAATTACCTTGCATTGTTTACATATAAATGCACAGCAACACATTTTTACAAATCACGTTGAATTCTGTATAACTTTTTAGGAGCTTCAGAGTCGAATAAAAAAAATCAGGCTTACTAACCCGCAAAACATCCTTAAAATTTCCCGTTCCTGCGCTATTTATAGTGAAGGTGTACAGACTATGAATTCGTAAAACAAATACATAAACGGTTCATATAACATAGCCATTGAGTTTAAATAAATAGTCAATGGGATAGTAGTAATACTTTCGAACGAATAGTTGACTACACACAATCTCTTTAAATTTTTTTGTTAGAAAAACTTTCTGCTTAAATTTTTTTTCTGTAAAATATTAATTTCAAAATGTCAACTAAGGAAGCCGTTGCAGCTGCAGAGCTGAAATCTCTATTAGAGTGACTCTTCTTTGCAGGGTTTCCACATGTAAGGCCGCGTTGTTCTACTAGAGAATTACTGACGACAATGACACAACACTTAGCGTAAGTTACCAGACAACACTTCCAAGTAAGTCAAGTGTTCGCCATAATCTGACAACAGAGCATGGACTCGGTAAATTATTGCGTGTCTGAACAGGCGGGATTAATGGTTATTGAAATAATTTTCTGTAGAGAAACAAGTGGAGACATGAAAAATTCGAGGGTTCACTGACATTTTTGCAAGACTCTAAGAATACATATGTACTCAAGTAGATATATCTGATCACTGACTGCTCGCTGACACAGTGATAAAATGAGCACTGCTTAAAGTTTTCTTCCAGACATTTTTCAATCATGTGAAATTTTTTTTTACGCGAAAACTTCCCTGAAACCAGTGTAAACATTACACGACTCTCAAAACTTATTAACATCTATGGTCCCACTAAAATACAGTTCTTGGATATTATATGTAATGAGAAAAGCGCAGTGATTTTTTAGTCTACACTGAACGAAAACCTGGAATATGGGCAACAGTAAATTGCGGTTGCCGGTACTATAGACAGTTCACGATAAAATAAGCACTGCTTAAATTTTTCTTCCAGCCATTTTTCCATAATCTTTAATATTTTTTACTTGATAACTTCCCTGAAACAAGAAACAAGTGTAAACATTTCACCACTCTCAAAATTTTACATATTTGGCCCCAATAACATACAGTTTTTGGATATGATTAGTATAGGGAAGTGTCCACTTTAATGTGAACAGAGTATATAAGGATTGTTCCTACGACATGTTCCGTAGACTGAGCAAGGAGCATATTACTTTTACAGAATAAATGGTTACTTCTGCAGACTAGATTATTGTAGGAATACTCCAGATAGCACCGACAGTTAAACTGGACTGTGCCTTTATTTTAACAGAATTATGGTACTAGTGGTTGTCTGTCAGCGTAGCTCGTGGCAGGAGCATATTACTTTTACAGAATAAATGGTTACTTCTGCAGACTAGATTATTGTAGGAATACTCCAGATAGCACCGACAGTTAAACTGGACTGTGCCTTTATTTTAACAGAATTATGGTACTAGTGGTTGTCTGTCAGCGTAGCTCGTGGCCATAAGTAAAGGCGAGTATTTGAGGTTGCTATAAACGACACAGCAGTGCGGAGACAGAGGCTTGACTCACCGCTACGAGCTGGGGCGAGCTAGCTGCACCACGGAAGACTACGGAGAGTCCTCGAGGGACAAGGACAAGAGCAGATGAGTTGTCCACGTCGTGGAGGGGGACGAGGCACGTGCGAGTGACCGCGCTACCTACAAGACAATGGCTATCTCTGCGCGGGAGAGCCACCGTGCTACTCCAACACGTCGTACAAGAGCAGGAGGGAGGGGGGAGTAGAGTCATGAGGTCTGGCGTGAAGTGGCGGGCCCCAATCTGGGGTCGCCGCGCTACAGAAGACGACGCAACCCGGCGCGCCGTCCCAACACCTCGCTGCCCATCACACTGCGCCGAACAAGGACCGAATGTTCACTTGAGCTAAGGTTAATCCTACTAGAGGTTAGAAAGAAAATACGTTTTCTTATGGGAGAGCTTGGCACTGGGAAAATTTCTGCCACTAGTTTCGCTTCAGTCGCTAAGAGGCCAGAAAAATACGAAACCGTAGTAAAATTAAATTTAAATAAACTTGGAAATTATATCAGTCATTTAATTTAATTTTAAAGTGAAAATAAACAAATTTCGCGTTTCAAATTATCAACTTAATGAAACATAAAATTCAGGAAAGCTCTGTGATTGGTCAGTTCGGTGCACTGGCGATACCAGCGCTCAAATGGCAGAAATTGAAACAGTCACTGTAGAAAAGTCCACTGCAGTTGCAGACATCAATTTTGAACGAATCTGGTACACATATCTTGAGAAACAATCGTCTGAAAAAAGCAGTGTTTAGCGAAGTTGGAGGACTGTACAGCAATGCTTCCTATGTGCGTTATGTCTTAATAGTCACACTCACAAGCAGTGTGAAGTGTGTTTTCTTTCGTAGATAAGCATTGTGGACGCACGTTTACTGGTCTATAAAACAAAACGTAGTTCCGAACACGCTGCACGCAGTTCGAGCGCGAGACAGGCGGCCGCCTTAAGGGTTCTGTCTACCTGATTGCAGTACGGCTTGGACAACAATAGGGATCTTCATGTTAAATTACATTCGGTGCTGCTCCCTCAATTTAACGATATATAGAACTACTAGTTTTTGACGAAGAGAATTCTTAAGCAACTTGTTTCAGTTTCTTACGTACACATCTGCAGCTCTGCTTCATGGTCATTGGATAACATGAATTTATGCAGATGCGTAGCTCATTTGGACTGTGTCAATCAGAGTGATGTCACAACACATGTGTGTGATTTGTGGGTAGGATCCCTAGACGCCGAGAGTTAAAGTCATCCAATCGTTTATTTCGAAGCAAAGCTGCAGGTGTGCACGTAAAGTATTGCAATAAACTGGCGCAACAGACATATGTCAGCAAATATCAGTGGATGTAGCAGTAGTCGCTTGGAGGCACCCAACCCAGAGGCCCGCTTCCAACCCAGCTGGGACCCAACAACCCGTTATCTGGACTCTTATGGTGATTACGCAGGTTTGTGCAACTTTAATTTACGTCGCATTATCTTCGATACTGCAGTACTATAGTGTATATCATGCCTCTTCACTTCTTAAACCTGGTGTTGGTCAGCACATTGAATTTTTTTAGATTTTATTTTGCTTTTTTGAAATCCTAAGAAGAAAAATATTAAATCTGTGATAACACCGCAAATTTTATTTACTTCCCGCTACAGTACAAACATGGCGATTGAGCTGGTAATGCATAGTAGGATAGCAATCATTACGGCAAATGATGAATGTAAAATAAATACCACACTGTTTGCAGCGTAATTACACGTGAACAGCTGAATCGCAATGTGAGTACAGTGTACTGCGACACACGGTAAATTTCAAAAGGTTATAACTGAATTTTTTCAGTACAACGACTTGAACCGAACTTCAAAGAGAGACACATGAAATATTAGCGGGCTCGGTACAGGCAAAACTTCAAACACATGTTTGTTTGCGTCAATTTCGCTGTAGTTAAAGGAATATTTCGCGAGTTCAACGACATGCGTGTTAGAATCCATTGTCCTATTTATACACAAACCCCGGCCAGTTGTCCATTTGCTGCCACTCACTGGAACAACACACAATGAACGAATGCACGGGCTCGAGTATGCATAGGACAGCGGATTATAACACGTCGATCACTGAAGTCGCTAATTATTCCTTTCTTTAGCCACAGAATATTTAGTAATACAGAAGTGAAACAGCCGCTAGGACAGCGAACTCAGTCACACACGCCAGCAAAATGACTTCCCTGGCCAGCAACATGGCGGATAAGCCTACAACCAATCAGCATAAGGCGGCTGTCCTGCTAGCCGGCAGCAACAGCAAAATAAATATTAAAAATTATAGAGGCTACTAGATCCCAAAGAAATATCTTATATAAATGTGGACAGACAGGAGTCACATCGGCTGCCCCAGGAAAATGACGCGTGATGGCGAGGGAGGGGTGACTAGGGGTTGGTGGAGAAGGCGGGAGGGTTGTTATCGATCCCAGCGGGCCAGACAGGTCGTTGACCTTCATCTCCTGCTCATCTCTCGACACCCTGGAGAGGACTCAACACTTTCCCGGTTAGCGGGCCATTCAGCCTGCCGCAACGCACTTCCCATTACGACACGACCATCTTTCAAGGTCACGCCACCCGCTGTGCGCCCTCAATACCCGCTAACTAGATGTGCGTGGCTCGCCGTCTAATACCGGGCACTTTATGGACTGCGCATATTTTCTGAAAATAAAGATAGGATAGAATGTAGTCGCCCATAGACACACTGCAAAGATGCCAGCAACTCTGATGTCTATATGCATATCTGACACGCCCACTGTACTGTCCGCCGTTTATTATTGGTCGACTTACAGAAAATGAAGTGTTTATTCGACGGGCTACAATAAAAGAGCCTCATGTTAATACAAAGTAGTTTTAGCATAAAACATAACATTACTTTTATATGCGATAAATTATAGTTTTATACACGGTACTGGTGAACACTCCTTCAGGGACAGAGTAACATTCATCTAAGATTTTCTCGAGTAACACTCCGGCATAGTCTTCAAAATGTTTAAAAAAAAAAAAAAAAAAACTTCTTTTTGCGACCTCAGATATTAATTTTTTAATTCAGTACATTGGATAAACTCTGACATTTCCTTAGACAGCATTGTTTATATTAAAAACCGTCAGGAAAGTATAAATTAACTGAAAGGAACAAACATAGGGGTTCAAAAGCTATTCTTTTATCCTGAATCATGTATACCTAATACCCGCATCTTAAAAAGAGCCATCCTTGCTATCCGTCCTTTATACAAGATGGACGTGAACTTCACAGGGAGAATCACTGAGTTAAGATAGAAACAATTTTATACCAATCCGTCTCAATGCCTCAGGTACACACCTGCAGCTATGCATTTAGAGCATGGAACGTCAAAAACGTTTATACGCCTTCAAGAATGCTTGTAGCTCAGAAAATACTGTAAATAAGAGATGTCCGTGTATCACTGCCCTTAAATCTTCTGATTCACTGAAACCCCTAATAGAAGTTTAAACGTAACTTACATAATGCATGACTTAACCTAGACGAGGTATCTTATATATACGCAGGCTACATTCAGAAGTCTTGATTCCAGTCGTGCGTACGTGCATCTACGTCGGGAACACGTTTCATTCAGTGCCGTCATAACGAACATCAGTGTGTTACGTAATCCTCACTAAACTAACATCTGGAAAAAGTTTCTACACTATACGTTGTGGCAGAATAATGCATGACATATTCCTCTCAAATCACTGACTCACTGAGGAATTACCATGATTATCCCAGGACTTCATGAAACATCCTTGATTAATCTCGAGTTCCTCGACTGTAGGATAAACTGCAAACACCGACTGAATGTTGATGTGTATATTCATAAATAATATATGTATTGTTTTTGTTTGATTTAGGGCCTATAGATTAGTACTTGAAATTCGTTAGTTTAAATGTTTTCTGTAGAAAATTTTTAATTTACTAGGCTACTTGCTAAAACTCCGTGTTTTTAAGTCCCTGTCCGTATATTGTTCGATGTAAAATATTATTATTTATTGGGAGTGTTTATGTTTTCTTTCCATAGGTACTATATTTGTATTTCAGTATAATATTTTTTAAATGTGTCAATTGCAGCATGTGTATGTGAAGTGTAAGAAATTCAGTGTAAGAGAAAATAAAAATTGGAACAACTGCGCCAAATAAAGAGGTTTATTAACTCGAGGCGAGCGAGAGTGTTGGGATACCTACCCCAGCACAGTGGTTGTTGCGTGAGGGGTAGAAGAGAAGAGGGTGGAGGAGGGAGGGGGCAAGGGTCGTCCTACTGGCGCCATAGGGCGGCGTCTCCGGAGCTAGCAGTTACGCCGTCTGGGACGTCGACATACATCAGGACCGGCGGCAGACGAGGCGGCGCGGAGTCCCCTCTTACCCCCTGCATGACCACAGACGTCGCTCTTCGATCCGCCCTACTGTGGCTCCCAGCATCCCAAAGGACCGGCCTCAGCTAGGACCACCACAGATGAGAGAAAAGTACAGATGGAACATTTGCAGCCTATGTTGAGGCCAAGCTGACTTTGTTTATTCAGGTTGCAATATGGCGGAGTACAATCCGCTGTTCCTGTAGATGTATTGAGGAACGAGGTTATGGTTGGCCAACCCACAGCCGCATTATACACGTTGCTATGGTAATGCACAACATTTTTCAATTACCAATATGGCGGATGGGCTCCTCCCCCTCCGTCTCAAGGCCTCATACCCTTCGCCCTACAATATACGTTATGCTTCATCTATATGTTTCTCTAATCTCTGAGGACCAATGGCCAAGGTTCTGCTACTTTTACAATTATATTAAATATATTTATGTTAAAACAACATATTTGCATACATTGTATCGTCACAAATATATATAATGATTTGTACAGAACGTAGTGAGAGTGAGTGATGAGTGAGAGACTTTCTGTCAGCACGTAACATCGAGGTCTTCAGTGCTGGTGAGGTGACATGAGGTGAGTATGGAGCAGCGCCGGAATGAAAGGACGGGGAAAACGAGATATAGCTGAGAAAACCCGCCGACCAACGGCATCGTCCGGCACGATTCCCATATGCGAAAATCCGGGGACCGATTCCGCAGGGAATCGAACCCGGATCGCCTTGGTGGGAGGCGAGAGGTCTGACTCCTTATTTTTATTTATTTTTTCTTGTTTTAAACTAAATGTTAGGCTCCTTGGCGACGTCGCAACATCGCCAACGAGCCAAACATCCCCTCTTTACAGCTTTATTATTTGACAGTTCCCCAGTTGTGACAGTATTTGGTGACTCTTACAATTGAAATGACTCTAACGGACAAACACAAATGTTACACCCAGCCAGACCTGGGAATCGAACCCAGAACCTCTCGCATCTAAGTCGGTCGCTCAACCAACTGAGCAACAAGGGGTCGGCTCCCCTCGACCTCCACTCGATGACTTGTTTCCGCGCATTTTATTAAATATGGAGTTGAAGACTTGTTTTGACGGCTTAACTTATAACCCCCAATATTTGCGTTCATGCAAACCATGCCGCAAACTAGACAACACACGGTTCATATTGTTTAATACTGGAACCTAGCGCTAATGTAGACAACGTGTTTCCGCTAATTTTTCGTTGTTGCCACAGTGTTATTTCGTTGCTATTTTCTGCCTGTGTTTATGGGAAAAATATGATATATCTTCCTATGTTTGATGTATTTAGTTACTAAACGAAACAAATAAGTACTGACCAGAGCGAAGATTATATTTACGCCTATGTTGCAATACGCGCATCGGAAAATTTACGTGAACATTAAAGAGTTAAAGGCCAAAATCGACCAAATTGGTTGGCCAAATCTGTACACCCAAAAGGAAAAAAATTCATAAAAATTATTTTTTTCTACTAATCATGAATTTTAAAAATGGTTATTTCACTCTGAAACGTTTCCACTTACATTAACAATGAATAATATTTTCTTGTTCCTGCACAAAAATCGTTAACATAAAAAGTAAAAAAATACGATCCAGCTTTTTACAATGAATCCCTAGATTAACATTTATAATATAGTCTAATATTCAATTGGTTACGGAATCAATCAGTGGTTTATCACAGCGTGTATCAGGCATAAATTTCTTCCTTAATTATAAGTTTTTTTTAACGCATAATGTTTTGTTTTCTAAGGAAATATAACTCTATTAAATGTCAACTGTATCTGCCCCGGACTAGAGAGCATTAATTTTCCTGAACGTGGTTTCTAGTATGCAAATGCCGTCCCCTGTTTTGGTCAAGAAGCAGTTTGACGGAGCCGAAGGTACAAATTATCCGCGCTAATGCTGAGAGCAGATTGAAGGTTACGCATTATTTATGGAAGCAAAGTTTGCATTAGTACACCGGGAGTCGTGATCGCTTCGATACTAAACCAATCCCCGACGCAAAATGTCGGTTATCTGGCACGCTCCGAGGTATTACTCGTATATAATGGCTTCCCTGACCTAACAGACCTCCTTCCACACTTCTTTTCATTAAACATCGGTGCCAACTTTTCAACTCAGGTAGAGAGAAAAAAACTACGAGTTCAATGGCCTTCAGGGTAAACTTCTTAACCCTAACGACGTTTTTACCCGGTTGTGATAATAACGAAAAGGCACATTTGTAGACACAACAATTTTTCAGAGATTTATAGGTATAGTCACGATTTTGTGGCGAAAGATTTTTGCAGCATTTAGTTTCGATGTCTTATGTGCATATCTGCAGCTCTGCTCGGGGTTCTGCTGGCAAATGTCACAAGAACATCATTCTGATTGGCGCAGTCAAATGAGAGACGTGTCTGAACTTAGACACGCTGCCAATAACCATGAAGCACAGCCGATGTGCACGTAAGACATTGAAACAAACTGGCCAATAAATCTTTCCGCCATTAAGTCGCAGCTATACTTACAAGGAATAGAGAGAATTAAAACATGTGAGTATTTGTAGGTATAGTAAAAAACAGTACTTCTGTGCAAGCTATGCATAACTAAGTGAAAAGCCATTAAGGGGGCGTGGTACAAAATTCAACGCCAAAAGCATTCATCTATAACTGTAGGTTTCTTGAAGCCAATTTGCGAAAATTAAACAGCAATCCTAGACAATAGTTTTAGCCAACGTTTTGAACAAAATTGTTTCCAGTGTTACGAACTTCTGAGGCACAATCTCTGACGCCGGAACCTCGTGCATTTAACTGCGGCGCAAGAGATCACGCGTAACGAATTAGTAACTCTGGATAAATATTTACTCATAAAGTTGGCAAATACCATTATCTAGGATTGTCATTGAGTATTTTATCCATATTAGCTTCGAAAAAAGCGTAGAAATCAATTGATATTTTCAGCGTTTATTTATCTACTACGCACTCTTAAGTCAGCGACAGGCCGCTTCGCTTCTGTACGGTAGTGTGTTCAGTGTCGGGGTCGCAGGGACAGCAGGCAGTCAGCTGGATACCTCACAGCAGCACGACGTGGGGCTATATTTAAGTCTCGGAGAGTTTTCTTCGCCTATGAATAACCGACCTCGCGCGCCGTCAGGGGTTATATATAGAGCAGGGCCGGCGGGAAATTCCGAGCTCGCTACGTCGTCAGAGACGCCCTGCTCTTGAATATCCTCGCAGGTAGACGTGCTTCCTGAGCAACTGAGTACTTCTAACATGAACTGAAACTATGGACATAAAACTACTGCCAGTCTTACATTTACACAGGATGTACATTAGCAACCGCTTCTTAAGTGGCCCGCCTCGTGGCACATGTGTTTGGGTGAGTGAGGTATGGTGCTAAGGGCGACGTCGTATGGGCCATAAAACGGTGCGTCGCCTCTACGCTTAAGGCGTGCAGTCTTCGCGAAAAAAACTAATTTCCAATGGGACTTTAAATGGTGACCCTATTGTTTTATTTACGAAATCACTTTACTAAAGTCCAATGCACTACCCTTAAGTGGTTTCACATGTATTCGGCTAGTATATTTTCCGCTATAGCAGACTGAAAATCCCGTTTTAACCCATTTTGACGTGCCCTAAAAGGGGATTTCTAATACGTGTGTTGTCTTGAAAGTACTTAAGGGCAGTCGTCTGAAGTGTGTTTTCTTTTCGTAGACAAACGGCGTGAACACACGTGTATTAGTTTCGGTGTAAAACTTTTTCTTCAAACACGCTGCAGTGTGATTTTATGGCAACGAGGCGGGGTCCTTAAGCAAAACACGCGAATCCTGGGATAAACTATACACGGAAATGTTGATGGCGACAGTTTTCATGCTCAATGTGGCATCACTGCTTGGAGAACGTCCCCCTCTTGTGCAATGTATGGTACGTCGATTAAACGTAGGATCATGTTTGGAGTCTCGGGATTTTAACCTATGTCCATAACATGTACGTCAGAACAAAAATATAGGCCACTCACGATAAAGTGAGCACTGCATCAAGTTTTCTTTAAGCCGTTTTACGGTTATCTCTACAATTTTTAATATGAAAACTTCCACGAAACTAAAAACCAGTGTAGACGTTACACACACTCAAAAGTGAACATATATTGGCCCAATAAAACATATTTTTAATTAATTACAAGTTCTGCTGAGTGCTCAGTTCATAGTGAACAGCGTATAATAAGATAGGTAAGACAAGTAATATACCTGTGGAGCGCAAGAGAGGACTAACTACAGTGCTGTGTTGCCACAATGTGCGTGTAAAGTGTCATTGTACAACATTGTACCACTAACATTTTCGTGTCTAACTTAACGCAAGAATTCGCGTTGTGTGCTACTATGCTGTTGTTTCTGGATATACGGTATACAGGTACAACCGCTGTTGTTTCACGTACACCAAATGTGATGCAAAACATCATACGTATCGCTTCTTTGGCAACAAACGAAAATACCCAAGCCAATGGTTACACAAACATCGGTAGGATAATAACATACCAACCGTGATTTCTCAATCTAGGAAATGTTATTATTCGACAAGCGTGCAAAAGCTTAAGACCTGCGTACATATTGTAACATCATCATTCATTTTTTTTTTAAATCTCCAGTAGTTTTATTGTTTTCAATTAGTTAATGTACGACGTTCGTATGTTTTGTATTCCATTTTGGATAGTGAATCATCCCATAGCGGTTGTTACTGTAGTTGAGGAACGATTATTGCAATGCTGGCTAATTTTTTTCAAGACAGTTGTTTTTAGCTAATTTTGTAGCCAGCCAAATTTTTGTTAATAGCATTGTTAGTCGAAACCGAATAATTTCTTGCCTTAAAAAAATATCTATCCCGACAAAAAAAAATAATTCAACAAAACGCGAGACATGTTAGTGATATATTTTCTTGTTTACGCTGTAAAAAATATAGTTATTTTGAAAACAGCAGGAAGAGGGTAGCGTGGCCACTACGTGAGAATATTGTGAAGGTTTGTCGAGAAGTACTGTAGGGAATTGGGTTTAGGGGAGGGGGGGAAGGGGGAGGGAAACGAAAAGTGAGTCAGGCACTGCAACTAGGCGCGTGTCCGCCGTCACTCGCGTGTGAATAACGTGCGTGCGTCGTGCACACAGGCATGGTGAGAGAGGGGAGGAGGGCAAACACTGTGCTAAGCGAATTAGCGACACTGTCGGTCCATGACGTCATGCGGGTGGAGTAACTCTTCCTGTCCCGGACCTACTGTAGGCCAGCCCGCTACACTACAAGACAGTTGGCAGCCTTGCGCTTAGGGGCGAAAACGAAAGTGACAAGCGAGCAACAGTTGCTCTTTAAGGTTCAAGTAGAGTCAAATCCCTCACAGTTCTGCAACCACCAATACAGTAAGTGCATAGCTCCATAAAAATTGCTCCATGAACTGCCATCATAATCACAAATGATTGATTTAAGTTTTATATGTATACTTCTTATTAACTAAAATAAACTTCCACGACGTAGTTAATTTATTTATAAATAAATTACTAAACAATGAAAACTTAAATTTCTGACCTAAGAGTCAGTGGATTCTATTCTTGATATGTAACAAAGATATCGCACGAATATTAAGTGAGAGTAAGATATTTTGGTCAGCGCTTAACATCGAGGTCTTTAGCGCTGGTGAGGGTGACATGAGGTGAGTATGGAGCAGCGTCGGAATGAAAGGGCGGGGGAAACGGGAGATCCCCGAGAAAACCAGCCGACCAGCGGCATCGTCCGGCACGATTCCCACATGCGAAAATCCTGGGACCGACCCCGCTGGGAATCGAACGCGGATCGCCTTGGTGGGAGGCGAGAGGTCTGACCTCACAATGTAGAGACGAGTTTATACGTAACTCATATGGTATTGGCTACTTTATAAACGCGCGTACCCTACAGACACTTATTTTTGGTGAAAATATTTCGCCACCACCTTGTTTCAGCGTCTTATGTACACATCTGCAGCTCTGCTTCATGATTACTGGACAGAATGAATGGGTGCAGAGGCGTTGCTCGTTTGACTGTGTCAATCAGAATATTATTACTGAGATACCATACGCAGTGATTTGCAGGTAGAATCCCTATATAGGCCTACTAGGTGGTAAACATCCAATCCTTGAACATTGATAGAGCTGATGGTTTATCGCGGGAAAATTTGACTGTTTGCTGTATTTCAACAAACGTTCAGCTTATAAGATTATTACTGGCTTTCTTTCGTACGTGGAACTTTTGTCCTATTTAACTGAGCCAATAAGAATCCCGCTTTTGTAATAGTTTATGCCTGTTGTTGGTCTGCAGACAGCTACGTTGTGTCAGACGTGTATCACCCAATCATATATTTTGCAAGAAACTACAACGTTTTCAAGGATATGTTGGCCCAAAACATTTTCGCGATATTTCATCATCTCTAGACATTGAGTATGGCTGCAGATGTGCACATAAAACCAACTGGTACAAAGTTCTTTCTTTTCAATAAAAAATCAGCGGCGTTCCCAAAATATTCTACCTTAAAAATTGCTGAAATTTCATAACTGTTCTTTCCATTAAAGTGGTATTAAACGTTACGCAGTGGCAGATACAACTATCCTGCATACCAATACGTGTCTCAACTCGAACGGACTGATATTTCTGGCCTAGATAAGCTACTTGTGAACATACAGTCGCGCATAACAAGTTCACACACAAATCTTCCAGATCATTCCCTTTGTCTCGCTGCAAGACAATGGCCCAATCACAAGGTCTTTTTTTTTGTCACCATATCTAATCGAACAGACCTTGTGCTCAGATAAGTAATTAAAAAAAAAAAGCTCAAAGGTGCATTCTGGTTATGATTTGTGCGACCTTGTTTACATGTCTGGGCCCCCGCAAGGGAAACAGTCATTTGCTCTCGTGTTTGAATTCTCCAAGAGGCGTAGGCCTATCACTTTTAAGATCACGAGATCACACGATTGAATAATACTTTAATATACAAATACTTAAGGCTAGGAGTCAGTCGCAATTACAGGATTATTTTATTTTTCGATGTTTTAGAAATATCAGAAGAAAAATTTTCAATTCGCTGTTATAGCGTAAATCTTAATTACCTCAGCTCTACAGTGAAAACCTCGCTTGAGTATTTAACGTGTATTTATACGTCAATCAATACAACAATTTATTTATACTCTTAATTGTCTGGACTGATTCCGGCATAAATATACGTTTAAAGTTCAACTGCGATATTTGTACTGTAGTGAAAATTTAGTAGAATTCAACGCTGAATAGCACATTTCTCATTTTTATTCTCATATTTTCATAAAATCAAAAAATAATACAACCGAAAAAAAACTATCCAGAATTTTCTCAATCTCTCGTAAGTGCAGCCAATTTTGTCTTGCAGTGCGACGGACATTACATCACGTAGGCTAAACAATATAATTAGAGATGATGGTATATCAGGAAAATGTTTTGTGCCAACATACCCTTGAAAACACCTTATATGTATGCTATTAACTATAGTTAATAGCAAAACGTATGATTGAGGGATGTACGTCTGACATAACGTAGTTGTCTGCACTCCAATAACAGAGTCAAATATTACAATAGCGGGATTCTTATTGGCCCAGTCAAATATCGTAACAGCTCTACGTACAAGTGAAAGCCAGTCATATTATGGTAAGCTGAACGTATGTTCCCAGCAAACAGTCAAGTTTTCCCGAGATATGCCATCATCTTTACTCATAAGTATAAAGTGTACGGAAGTTATACGGAACAGTGTATGGGGGGAGGGGGTAACTGAGAAGGCCACGCCTACACGGCGTTGACGTGAAGCGTGATTGTCTACTTCCCTCAGGATCGTGGACTGATCCACCTATCCAGTCGATCAATAGGAATAACTTAGTTTACCTGTTACGGAACACAACAACCCCACCCAACTATTTACTACGAGTAAACATAGGCGTTATATAATTACTAGTGACCAGGACATTATACGAGTTAAACAACATGCAGCTTGAACTCCACACCCCTGTGTACACTCTTGTCTTCTGTCTTAGATGCTCTGCCTGCCGGGCTTGTTTGTATCCACGCTGTTTGAAACGGAAATCACAGTTAAGCTAAACAACGTTACTTCTCAACTACATAAGTTGAATAATAAATGTTTATAAAAGTATCATACTTGAAACTGTTTTAAAGAAAATATGATACTCTAATTAACAGACATTCCCTATGTTTATATTTAATATAAACAACTTAATGTGTGTGTGTGTGTATGTATATATATATATATATATATATATATATATATATATATATATATATATATATATATATATATATATATATATACACACACATACACACACAAACGCTAAACTTTATTATCGCTTGGGAATGTTAATTCAGAACCACTATTTTTTTATATTGCAGCAACTTGTTTCAGTGCGTCTTACGTACACATCTGCAGCCATGTTTCATGTTTATTGGATAACATGAATTTGTACACATGGTGGCTCATTCGACTGTGCCAATCAGAATAATGTTACTGAGACACCACACGTCTGTTATTTGTAGGTATAATCCCTAGACGATGAAATAAAGAGAATCCAATCATTGTCCACGAAGCTACGCATTGCTTGAGGAGGAGGATTAGACACAATTTAATGTATTTCCAGTTTTTGAGCTACAACATTTATTCAAATTGTGTTATCTAACTTTTCTCTTCGACAGAGCATAGGATATATTCTTTGTAAACTGCTTGACGTAAATAATAATGGAATATTCAATTAATTTGTCATGCCGAATTATTGCAAGAGAATTTTAGGTTAACTTTAAACAATTATCTTGCAATAATTCTGCATGACAAACTAATGAAAGATTCTATTATTATTTATGTCAAGCAGTTTACCAACAATATATCCTATGCTTTGTCGCAGAGAACAATTTGATAGTACAATTTGAATAAACGTTTTGGCTGAAAAACTGAAAATACAATAACATCGTCTAACACTCCCCCTTAATGACAGTAAAATAATGAAGTTGTGTTTTGTCAAAAAGTGCACTCGCGGTGTGGCAGCCTGATTGGACGCGGGTACACAGCTCGCACACTTGTGTGTGGTGGAGAAGGGGGTAGGAATGAAGTGGTAAGGAAGGAGGGGGGAGGTGTTAAGAGCAGAACAATTGCTGGTTCAGTTCTTGGGATCGCTTGCCAAGGCCCCTTCTCACCGCGACATGACACACTTCAAGTCGTCACCTCAACGCCGCGTACAAACGCCCCGTCTGTGCGCCGAGCTGCGGATTAGCAGAGCCGCCGGTGTTAATGCGTTTGACCTTAATTAAGCCACTTGAGCGGAAAGTGAAATTTTTTCTCTCTGTCTCACTCGAGCTTTTGTTCTGCTACCTTCAAGGCGCGTTCCATCCCGCGACTTCTCGAAGCGACAGTCGATAGGAACTGCCGACTCGAGAAAGCGGCCTTTGCATGTATGCATTTGTGTGTTTACACATTTACGGAGAGAGAGAGAGAGAGAGAGAGAGAGAAAGAAAACGGTGTTTTGTGAGTTATGTAACAGATTTTTTGAGGCGATGCCTTACGGAAATAACATTGAAGAACGCTGGTTGATTTCTGTACTAAAACGACGTAGGAATAGAAGATAATTTTCACGTGAGAAACTTGGCTTGCGAATTTTCAATTGTCATGCTTAAAACGTAATTTATACATTAATATTTCACAAAATGTTAGTAAGCGAATCCTTTCTGTTGCAGCGTTACTTAAGGGCGCCGCCATACCTGCGCGTCAGAGACTCAAATGCGACGGAGCTGTAAGGATGACCTTGAAGGGCACATAAACTGCCGCATCGCCCCTACGAGCATATAACTGTATTGGTGGAACGTCTGTAGCCCACTTAAGTGCCAGTTTCTATCCGAGTTTCACATACACGCGGATATAGGCTGTTCACGATAAACTGAGCACTTATCAGAACTTGTAATTAATTAAAAATGAGATTTAGTGGACCAACAGATGTAAACTTCTGAGTGTGTTGGAACGTTAACACTGGTTTTTAGTAACATGCAAGTTTTCACATTAAAAATAATAAAGATGGCTGCAAAACGGCTGAAAGTAAATTTTATGCAGTGTTCACTTTACCGTGAACGACCTATAGTACATTTTGAAGTACGGCGGTCTGAAGAGGCCGTTTTTAGCCACGTTGAAGGGGCCAGTGTTTTTAATGACATTTCTCCCTTGTCCGAAGTGCGTTTTTCTTTTCGTACATTGGCAACGTGAGCGCATGTGGTGTTATTTTCGTTAAAAAAAAAAAAACCTACTTCCCTGTACATTACAGTGAATTTGAAGGGTGTGGTAGGCGGCGCCATTACGAAGAACACTTTTTTTAAACATATATCTTAGAAATTGGTATGTTGACAAACAGAAACAGGTCTTTTGGACATACGTCATTGAGGGCGAATGTTGCCGTATTGCAGGAAAACCTACAATAAAAAAAAAAAAACAAAGGAACAAAAGCTAGTAAGCTGTAGTTAACAGACATGTCACATACAGATAATTCCTGAGAGGAATGTAGTAGTCATATACCAGAAGACGAAACAACAGATTCAAAACAATACAAAATTAATCCCCAAGTGGAATATAGTTGACCGGAGAAAGACGTAGCAAAAAAAAAAAAACAGATTTTTAATTTTTTCGTCTATCTTTGGTTGTTTTTACGTGTCATCTTTCTCCAGTCGACTATATTCCACTTGGGGAATAATTTTGTATTGTTTTGAATCTGTTTTTGTACTTGTGTCGTCTTCTGGGATATGACGATCCATTCCCTTCAGGGATTATCTCTATGTTTTATGTCTTGTTGACTATAGTTTACTGGCTTTTTTTGTTTTGTTTTTTATGGATTTTTCTGCAATACGGCAATATTCACCCGCAATGGCGTATGTCCAAAAAACCTGTTCTTTTTATATTACGAACCCATTGCAGGAATCGTTTAGAAATCACATGCTACATTGATGTGCAATTTTGATTCCAAATAAAACTCCCTGGCTGCAAGGTAGTTAGGCGGAGCACTTAATTGCTACAGCTGGAGTTAGGAGACACCTGCGAAGACAGACGGCAGGTTCTCACGACCTTATATGACAGCGCGGTGAAACTAGCCACAACAGTGTAACATTACACTTGACCGTATATGCCGCGAGCGCATTCTCAGTCGCTCATTAGCAACACTCAGCAACACTCGATGGCAACAATTGCAACACTCGTGACGTGCCAGACACTTGCATACTGTACTTGGAAGTATGTAACCTAGGGAGGATGTGTTGTTTTCTCAGAGCGCTTATACGCGACATGAAGTATCTCAACACAACCTGATGACGTCATAGTAAGGACACAGTGCTGCAAACAACATTGCACAAATGTGCTTCAATAATTCACGTGTACTTCTGCAGTTCTGCTTCGTTGTATAGTTGGCAGCGTGTCTTTGTGTAGAAACGTCACTTATATGAACGTGCCAATCAGAACGAAGATACTGCGACAACACTCGTCTGTGATTGGCGAAAGACACCAACAGTTAAAAACACTCAATCACTTACCATGAAGGGGTGCAAAAATCTTTTCGCGAAAACCACCGATTCCTATCAATAATGAGATTTTTTTCGGTAAGGCAAATAATATCTTTATAAAAACTATTTTCCGTGACTTACTCCGTATTATCATTGAAGTTATCTTCCGACAATCCTTGCGATGTGCGTGCAAAGATGATAAACGGAACCATTTTACAGACATGCAATTATGAGGAAATACTGCTGACTCATTAATATCTCATCACAAATTAACTAAATGTAACAAATGAAAAAGTGAAAGAAAGTGTTAGGGATTGTTAATAAACATGAAACATACATACAACATTTCCTATAAAAAGCTAAATACTACAGTCAATGATAAGCTAACACCTACGGACGGCTGCGCAATCTAACCTGCAAGTCGACGAACTCGGAAAATTTCCTCATCTCTTTGTATCAGTCAAGTACTTAAGAGCTGTTAAGAGTACGACATGAATTAACTGCGTAAATAAATAATCCAACCCAATCATAACCTCTGCCTTCGTTACGAATGAAGAACTTCATTAGACGTGATGAAAATAAGCATATTCAACGATGCAATCACAAAGTAGTACAAATAAATTATATCAGAATTAACACCGCTCAGCAGCCTAGAATACACGAATTATACACCGTCAATAAGTAAACAGAATATCTGACATGCAAGGTCATTGCCAAATAGCAATGTTGAAGAGAATTTGAAATCAAATATCGAGAATACTCTACAGCAGACGGGTATTTAATCATCAAGAGATACTACCCACCAGTCGGTAGTTTAGTAATTCAGAATGGTTCAACTGAAATCAGTATAGCATTTTTAATTCAACAAGCTTCGTTAATATACTTTAAACACCATTTAATATGGTATCATTTGGATGGTGCTATGCAGAAGGGAACCTTACAACAAGGTAATTTACTCTGACATAATCATACCAAGTACAAGAAGAATGTAACAAGTACATCGTAGAAAAAGATCAAGTATTAAATCATAATATTTATAAGAAAAAATTAGACCAGTTTTTACATGTTTTGGGTACACACAGTAAACTTTGACCTCGAATCTCAGCTCCAGTAATATGTGGATTGGTTCTCTTATGCGTAACTCCGCCCATTTTAGTGTAGACCCTATTCGATTAAAATCTGTTACATGGTTATTGAGTTTCGGTAATTCAACATATTTACTACGAAAATATTTGTTGTCACAAACTAAAACCGCAGGCAAATATAACGAGTAAAAAAAAAAACTTCTGACATGAGTGTGAAACTACACTGATCTAGGTAGTGAGCATGTTTGAAGACCATATTGCCTAGAATAGTAATAAAAGAAAAAATATTTATTCTAACCTCAGTTGACTTGTGAGTATTAAACTAACGTTGATTGTAAATTAAGTAGCTTTGAATACATCAAACAAGTGGCAGGAAACTGAAATATCCGAAAAGGAAAAAATAACTAGGGTTTCAAAAGTGGTCAATTTAACCCGAATCACCTTTAATTATACTGTAATTCCTTTTTGACTATAATGTAATTCCTTGGGGCGTGCCAAGTTTCCTACTGCACCGTGTAATGCAGTTGCACCAGTTTCTGTAAACTGACGTTTTACTTCTCGGACGTAACGGATTCCGACACTCTTCGGCGACAACCACGCAACGCCTCATGCTGGAGGTGAAAGTCACGGGGGGAGAGGAGGGATATTTTTTTCTGAGGTTGTGAAGAGTGGGGGAAGGTGCAGATACAATTGCCATAGCTGTACGCGCGGCGCCGGAGAAAACATCATGATGTCACCGTCAGTTATAAGGAGAGAGGGCGGCAGAGAGGTGGAGAGAGAGAGAGAGAGAGAGAGAGCCCACACGGTTGTGACGACACGGGAGATTTACATATCCACGTGAGGCGAGCGCAGCTTCATAGGCAGGGCGGGTGCGCCTCAGGGCTAGAGCGGCTTAAGTGCCTCTTCGACACTTTGGGATCGCGTCTAAACTATGGCACGCGTCCGTCGACTTCCCGTACCTGGGCCTGCAATACGATAACTGTACCAAGATTTCTGTCATTCCTGTACAGATAATGTGTTAATTTATGCCCGACAATAAACATAGAGAGACAATGGAAAATCGCAAATATGTTTAATTTTTTTTCATTTAATTTGCTTGTCCTTGTTTCATCTGACCCGATTACATTTAAGGAATTTTATGTTGTGTGTTATCCTGTTGACTAACACATACTCTGTTTATTTATGTATTCATATTCTCTTCAATTTTCTCTGACAGACATCCGCATCGCAATTGAATCTGTACAAAAATTACATCCAGTTATGCAACCATATTACACAGCTCTTTCAAAGGTGAAAATTTTTAAAGTAACGTAGTATACAATAACTGCATTATCTTTATCCTAATATGCAATTTCCGACACGTGTGAACAGTTTGGGACAACTAACACGTGTTCTGTGTTAAAGATGTACAGTTCTAACTGGGTATGTTGAATAGAGAAACTGTGCTTCAAATAAAATATAACCAATATCGACACAAAACATTCAGTGGAACACACAGCACATTGAAGCCTAACGAACAGTCAACTTTTATCGCAATTTTCCAGGGTTTCTAACTAGAATACTGGTACGTGCCGATATTTATTGTGGAGTACCGTAATTATACGTCTGGTGGTATGACTGTCTGCTTCATCAAGAAACACTGGCTCGCATCGTATGGCTCAGAGAAATTCGTTAACATTCTTGTGCGTTATATTTCCAAGAAAAGCTGCTCAATGTAAGCCTTATTGAACATATTTTATGAATGGAATGTACAATATGTTTTTGGATATTGATTTATGACGGGAAAACTTGACTGTTTATTACACTGTAAAAAAACTTCCTACAATGTTTAGGAAGTAATTAACACAGTATGGGACAGTTACCATATTTCCGCCTTGTAAATATGCCAGGGTCGTCATTTATGGGGAGCAAGGGGAAGGACAAATATACCCCCCCCCCACACTGGATTTAGAATTTCAAGTGTGAAAAATAATTTTTTTTGGTATTTTGATATTTAAATAATGCTAACTTAAGCACATAAAACTGAAATTTTATTATTAAAGTTTCTAATGTATACATGCTTAATTAATAAAAAAACATGCAACAAGGTCACTGTCACAGAAAAAAAATCTTGCGGCATCCCCCACCCCCAAGAAAAGTCTGAATTGACGCTCCTGAAATATGCTAACTTTTTAACTTGTAACAATACAAGTCTGGTAACTTCAGTATACATTTGACTGTTTTATAAAAAGTTTAGGAGTGCTACCATGGATGTCTGGGAAACAATTCTACCATACCTACTTTCTTAGCGCTCCTATATGCACCTGTGGCAAATTTTTCACAGTGTAGTCTTCAATATAACATGTTTAGGGGCCTGCAAAATTCGCATTTTTTTTTAAAACTCAAGCAAGATTTTAAACAACTTTAAGTTCGTGTCACTGTCGTAATTGGTCCTTGTCATATACTACACATCCTGGAGGACGCTGAGCCAATGACAAAGAGGCAGCTAAATGCAGGCCCAATCATGTGCTACCACTGTGTCAACGAGCAGCCAATGAACAGCTGATGTCTACAGGTCACTGAACCAGCTATATTTGTCCTGTCTCTATTTATAAAACCACATGTCTTGTGGATTCGACTATGTCATCCTGAATATTTCTTGTGAACGAGCATTAGTTTATATTACAACAACATTTGAAAAATATGACAGCGCAGAGTGTATACGATTTTCCATCGAACGCTGTTGATGAACATTAACTACATTTGTCCTTACGAGCATTAAAATTCTTTCAATTATTTTTTAAAATTTGCGATATTTTTTTTTGCAGTGCCTGACTGAATTTTTTTTTAAATTAATATATATGTTGTTAATATTAGAATATTTTGAAGATCGCCTTGTCAAGTTTTAATAACAAAATATTTATGTTGTTGTTGCCGTTGATGTTGACTTTTTAGTGCTTTAAACCTACATACTGTGTTTATCACACAAGTGACCGATATAAATTATGGATTTGCTGCAATAAAAATGTAAGAGCTTAAAAATAGCGACGTTACAGTAAACAGACTACACAAACATTTATTTGCAAAAGTAAAGAGACAATAGCCTGAAAACCACAACATCCGGGAAGAATCCAAATCTTGAATGGCGCCACTCGTACGCAGTATATCGGCGGGACGCCACCCACCAATCAGAGCTCAGAGACCAGCGATCAAGGCGCCGGACGGACCAATAGGAGAACGTTTTACACAGCACGCGGCCAGCCAATAGTAAGGAACAGCTCACAAAGCGTCGTGCAGTGTTGCCAACCACTACGGAATTCCGTTACGTGTTGCGCCATTTAAAAACGATAAGAGAGCACAAAAAGATGAAAATCGGGCCTCACTGAACATTATTGTGGCTTCATGATGTGCCACTCCAGTCTCATATTCCTTATGCTATGGCTTTCGATGAAATTGAAAAAAATAAGAAACTACGTAATAAATTCCCTTTTACAGATGGTTCGAGATAAAATGAACCTAAGTTACTTTTACCTATAATATAATTTATAGCTTCCTGCCACTTTGTAATGTAAACAAACCAGCCTAGAAATAACAGTCAAAGTGAATAGATTGTAACGAGTTCAAACGCCACAGTAAATAATTTCAAAAATACTCACTTTGTTGCAAATATCGCAAACCAAGTAGCCTATAGTGCGTTATATGTACGTTATTTGTGTGTGTCTATATATAGCATATATATATATATATATATATATATATATATATATATATATATATATATATATATATATATATATACACATATAAACACACTTCATATGCAAAATTTAAAATTTTACTACAGAAAAACTTATTTCCTTTTTCCCACGTTGGCAACGCTGGTCACGGGCAGCCAACCAGAATGCTGGCAGACCTACGTCTACATTCAAATAAATGTCATGTCATGTTGAGCCTCCTTTTCCTTTGCCTGAACACATATCTGGTACCATGTTAACTATGCACACGGGAATGACGCACTACAAATTGGGAAACAGTCTTGGCCACAGATCGAAATAAACACGCAACGGTTTTTGCAGATATTTCGTATGAATTGATTCTAAGAACCTGTGCTTGCATCACTCCAAGCAATAAATAGCTTCGTTGTGATTGTGGAATGATGCAACATTTAAGTATTTTCAATATTTTTTAATAACCGAACGACGGTTTTACTTCGACGCAGAAAAGATACGCTCACACCAAGAATTTAAACACTATTATATATGGAAACAAACAGCAAGAATACAAAACAATCAACAGAAAACAGGCATAGGCCATGATAACGGGGGAAAAAATCATAGGTACTTTACAACGTACATATTTTTAAATTAGGCCTAACACTTAATTGGACTGTGAACACATTGATGAGAAAACCTGTCTCATTTAAGCACGCTTATTTAAATAAATGACTGCGAAATTGTCATTCAAATGATGAATTTTAAAAAACAGCTACAAGAACCCCTTCTTACGAATTTAACTGGATTTACACTTACAGCAGGGGGCGTGTGTAAGCTATTTATGAAACAAATAAAACGTATTTTAATAAAGTTACAATGTGTCAAGATATATATGTGTGTGTGTGTGTGTTAAATTGTCCTAAAAATTCCGAAAACCGATTATGTGCACGGCGTATGTTTAGAGACTTTTAGAGATAGTCTTAACGTAATTTTTCAGACTTCTGTTCACACATAGGAAAAAATATTAATAAACTAAGCGTTTACAAGCATTTTATGTATGTGTATGTTTAATGTTATTCCCACGGGCGGATACAGTAACCATCAAGTCAAACAAGAGATTCTTATTATTCTTGGGCGATTGTGGAAGTAAGCCATTTCTTCAGTTTCTCTTTTCAGTGAGGTAACTAACTAAAATAGTACCAAGTCATTTAAGCTTGGAACTATTATTTTAATTCTTACTTCAAACGATGTAATAGGCCTACGGAAGGGGAGCTGAAAGACAAAGAAGAGTTCGTAATATTTTTTAAAAAAAGTGATATCTGGATCTCCTCCTTATTTATTTGAGCTATCTCTATTGGCAATGCAAGCATTTGTCACGTAAAAATTACTGAATTTAACAAATTCAAATTCCACGTTCTAATTCAAGGTCCTCAAAACTTGACGAAATAACAGTGCTCTTCCTCTCCTCATCAAACCGATTTATTTTCCTCTGACGAACATTTTAAAATACGCGCACAATTGCAAAGTTATGAAGGATGCTGTCCAGGAATATCCCTTTCTTTCATAGAAAAGTAAAAATTCCAGTAATTACGTGGAAACACACTGTCGGTAAGTCATTTGCCCCTCGAAGAACTGAAGCTGTTCCAAAAGGAACTGAAAACAAATAAAAATATCAGGCGACCTTGCAGGAAGCGTAGCCAACTACGTGGGAGGGTGGCGTGGGTATCTGTGAGTAAACAGTTCATTGGCGGGGTGGTGTCCTTTCAGGAGGGAGGGTGGAGGGGAGATTTGGACTTTTAAATACACTGTACACATTTTACCACAATCTTACAAAGCATTTCTTCGAAAACTATTTACCAAGGTAAGTTATGCAAAACCCAAAATAAATTGTAGCCTAGTAACTTCTTAAACGTTGCAATAAAATGACAGTGTATTTGAATGTATAACTTTAGTAAAAATTTGTATCTTATAAAAATACTAATGGTTTTCAAATAACATTCAAAAGTTACAGCGTGCACAAAGTTTGGCTCGTATATGAGATGTAGTGGAGTGAACCGATTTTATTTTTACTAATGAAAAGCGTATGTAATAAGGCTCAGCCCCAAATAATTTTTTACGAATAAAAGAAAAAAAATGACATGGTTCTATTTAACAAATACGACTCTCCCGACTGGACAATATTTTGTTTTCCTTACAAAAACGCTCGAAAACATCACGAAAATACGCGGATTAATAAGAAAACCAGTGTTGAAGAAAAGGTACAAGTAAAGGCATTATTTCAGGTTTTTCTAGGGTGGGGGAGGGGGGGTAGCAAGCATCATTTCAGGTTTTTCTTGGGGGTAGGGGGGCGGGGGGCTCGGCAAGATTTTTTTTGGCGACCGTGACCTTGTTGCATCTTGTTTATTACTTAAGCATATATAAATTAGAAACGATGTATTTTATCGACAATCAATGTATTACAATAAAAACTCAAAATACTTTATAAAAATAAAATAACCTGTTACGTTAAAAGGCATTTAAGTTAATACAAAGTACTAAACGCTCACGCTGAGAACGGAAACTGGAAACAAATTAGAATTTAATTTGCGTAAGTTACTATGTTCTGGTATTACGGAAAAGAAATTTCGGTCTAACCCAAAATACAGTTATGGAGAATATCCCGTCACGAATAAATACCACATGTAATGTTTGGGGCGGAAAATATTTGTATAAAATCGTAAAATGACAGACTATACTTGTAAATGCAACATAATGCATCATTGCAGGTTGCGTTTTAAGTGACCAGGCGTAATGGAAAATCACGGCACACCGCACATGTGACAATTTTGTGTTATGTAACACGTCCGAAACTTGAGTAATGCTTAAGCGCATCAACATGAATCCCCAGTAAAGTAATTTAGTAAACTACTGTCAGAAAATGATGACAGCTATGAAACATGGGAACCTGACATCTTTGCGTTAAAATCCGTCAGCGAGGAAGCCTACCGAACTTCTGGACAGCAGCCAAGCATCCACATACTGTATGTTATGTCATTGGCTCAAGATAGACAGCATCACAACAAAATGTTGAAACTCAGCTGTTAAAATAATGAATCACGGGAGCTGAAACATAACCGTACAAGAGACAAACGTGCAAGCAGCAATAACCGCCAGTACTATATCACACCTCCAGTGCCGGTTACCACTGGTACGAGACATCACGCTGAGGGTCAACGCGTAAACGTCAGGTCGCACACACTCAAACAAAACACTAGTCTTACCTGTGATGGGAGGCGGCTCGACGACGGTCGACGGGCCGAAGAAGGATGGTATGTCCCCCGAGGTGGTGACGGGCGTGTTGAGGTCTCCGGGCTGGGCGGGAGTCTCTCCCGCCGCCTCTCCTGCCCCCGAGCCGGGGGCGGGACTGGTGCCGCCTTGGCCGCCACCCGCCTCCTTGCACAGCGTGTCGAAGCTCAGCACGTTGAAGTGGTGCGCGGCGGCGGCGGCGGCAGCAGCGGCGGCGGCCGCCGACTCGGACAGCAGGAAGGCGGCTGAGTGGTGCAGGTGATGGTGGTGGTGATGATGGTGGTGGTGGTGGTGCGGCGGCAGCGCGTCCACTCCGCCGTCCATGATCATGGTCGCCTGCTGGGCGGCGGCGGGCTGCGCCGGCGGGCCTGTCACAACACAACCAGACAGCGACTCAGGCGGCGGCGTCGTCCGCTCTTCGGCCGTGGCCGACACCAGGCAGCAGGTCCACGACGGCGCCAACAGCGGCACGAACAACACGCAGCCGGTCGCCGACAGGTTGTAGGGCGTCGCTCGCCCACGCGCTCAACTTCACGGTCGTCGTCGTCTCGTGTGTGTGTATCGCGCGCGTGCCAAGCACGCACGACGGGGGTGTGTGTTCGTCCTGACTGGCCGCGCGGTCCTCTCTCTCCGCAGCTCCAGCGCTCACTGCGACCGCCGCGCGCTCCCTACTTCACTTTTATGAATGAAGCGTCTGTCCCATATTTGGAAGTCGCCGCCAGGGACGCCGGCCAATCAGAGGGGCGCGCGCCCTTCCCCTCCCTGCGCCGAGACGGGTGCCGCTCTTCCCCTCCGCGCGCAACGTCACCATGACGTCACTGACTGCATATAGCAGCTTGTGGGGAAGGGGAGGGGAGAGACGCTAACTTCGCCGGGCTGGCTCGCCTCACACCTGATCGAGACGCGCTGCTGTTCAGATGTGTGCGCACCGCCTGCGAACCCAACCGAACATTACCGAAGTGGTGAGCCTCTCCACACGAAGCGAGGCGCGTACCAACATTGAAAAAAAAACGCCCTTACCTGGAATTTTATTTATTTTCGCCCCATCCCATCTAAAAAAAGCGTTTTATGTTCTTTTTACCCAGTGGCCGGCGCGGTGTTTGCCAATGAGTCAAGCCTCAAACAAACGGAGCCGCGCCGAGCCCAGTGACGAGGACTTACGTAACCAAACAATCCCAGCTTCGTCCCCCCCCTTTATCCAGGAGCAGGAGGTTCTTGTCGAGACCGTTTACTCTGGCACCAGTCCCTCCCGAGGACGGGCTACCGTTCCGTGTCGGTGACAACACCGCGGAGGAATGGGAGAGAGAAGAGTCCACGGGTTAAAATTAACCCGACCGCGTTCTAATAATAACCCCCGCCACTCGAATTACGTGGGAGACGAGGGTTCTTTGGCGAGAAAGGAGTGGGCGTCTGTATACACGGCCGGCCGCCTGGCCGCTTCTATTCCCAACCAATGGGAAAGTGGAGGGGAGGGTTAGGTAGGGGTATCACGCTGGTATTGTGACACCACAAAGAAACATTGTTGCAACTATCCCACCCTTCCCTCTATCCGACCACAAGGGCGCTTCGCCAACGTCTATTTTCGGCACCCTGGTAAACATTCCCCTCTCCAACGTTTATTTCGCATCAGCGTCGAAGATTTGTCACGTAGTCCTCGCGAGGTGCGACTGGAAAGGGGAAGCGAATAAAAATGACTAGTCTATAAAAGTCAAATTAGCAGAGCAGTTAAGATATTTGTTATTTAAGTTTTGGTTCAGGCTAAAAATGTGTTTATTACACTAACGATAAGCTACAACAATATTTACTGACCCCGCATTTGATGTAAAACGAAACTAATTTAGAATTTTGCACTAACTTGTTTCGAGGTCTTACATGCACATCTGTGTACTCTTGGAAGTAATTCTACTTCCACACGGATCTCATATCACTAGGGCCACGATTCTGTCGCGAACAGATTTTTGCCCCACTTTGTTTCAGTGTCTCGTGCACAAAGGCAACTCTGCTTCAAGGTTATTGGCAGCGTGTCTATGTTCAGACACGTTTCTCATTTGACTGCACCAATCATATTAAGATTATTGTGAGTCTGTACGTCTATAATTTGCCAAGGCCAGTGAGAGTAAAATCATCCACCATCGATGTAGCAGAGCTGCAGGTAGTGCACATGACACATCGAAACCAAATGTTGCAAAAATCTTTTCGACATAAAATCGCGGCTCTACATATCACTCCTCACCAGTGCTGAAAACTTTGCTGACCAAAATATATCCACTTCCGCTAATCAGATGACATGTACAAGAGAAACTTATTTCAACCATGTTTTCTCGCAAGTTAATTTATTGCCTGAAAGTGTTACAGGGCCTGTGTGATTTTCTCTCGTTCAGGTGTAAAAGCGACAAAAATGTACGCACGTATGAACTATATAGTATGTGACTTAAATACTTGGAGTTATGCAGAACGTAACCGATCAACAAAGTATTTTATCTTGAGATAATCAGCCCAAGTAGAAGAAAAAGGTACGAAGTATATCCTAGGAAAAATAACAATTATTAAATCATAATATTTGAAAAAAAAAAGAAGAAGAAGAGGCCAGTTAAAGTGGTTTACACAAGGTTTATATGGACACAGTAGACTTTGACTTTGAATATCCCAGCTGCAGTAATGTGTATGTTGGTTCACTTCTGCATAGCTACATCTAGTTTTACGTAAATATCTGACAGCATTAGGTGAGGTGAGAGTGTTTTACCGCCGTTTATTCTTCGACTGAATAGAATGAATGAGATGTCAGGAATTCCTTTACATGTTTTTATACATTTTTACGTTTGAAAGACTCATGTTCTGCAAGTGCCTTGGAGGTTTGTTGAACAGTTTGGCAACAGTGTATGAAGGTCCGCTCTATTGTACGGTCAAGTTAACAAGAGATTTATATACAATGGTTTACTTCTTTGCACGAGGCTTTTACTTCTTGTTTAAAGTGTTGTCATTATATGTAGTTGTATGTATTCACATTTGGTGCAAAAAAAAAAAAAAAAAGGAAAAAAAAAATAATTTAGAAAAATTTAACGGAATGTTTTGGAATAATTCAAGACTAAAAACAGTAATCTTTCAAGACCGAGTGTGAGGTAGCGCAGTGATAACTACTCGAACTAGAGATCTGGAGGACTCACATTTACGATGTACAGTGCACAGTTAAAGTGTTTTGTCAAATAATGCTCCGATCTGTTGAAAAAAAAAAAAGCTAATTTGCTTGTTGTATTATTTCAATGACGAAATTTGTGACAATTTGAGTGCAGAAATCTGATAAACTATTCGGTTTATTGCTTCTAACAAAAAATATGTACAAATTATGACATATTTGCGGCGAACAGTGTAGGTATTCTTCCATGAAAAATTATGTTGCTTCTAAATAAAACATATCTTCAAAATCATTGTAAAACTACAGTGCGTGGACTTAAGGATGTTAGTCCAGTAAGACTTCATTATTTTATATTTGTTCCAAACACTGTTCAACTTTTACACAAAATACAACATGTCATTTATTCCAAATAAGAAAAATTAGGTCCAATAGATGGTTTTTGCATAATCATTCATCAAAGTCACAAAATGGGTATTGTAGTGTAGCCAAATTAAGAAAAAAGGTAATTAACTTGCAGAAACAAGATAATTAGTACTGCTACTAAAAGCTATGTGCTACTTCAAGACACCTTTAGTATTTTTAAAAAATTGTTGAAAATTAATACATTTTTCCATAACTTTGAGTTCTGACTTGTTACTAAATTTTTCAATGCTAACTTTTTCCAAACACGTCATTAAATACATTGACACACTGACATTCAGTTCCTGTAATATTGGCTACACTGCAATTTCCATTTTGTATCATTGATAAGTGGTCATATAAAATTATGGGGCATATATATTTTTTATTTGAGGAAATGACATGTTATCTAATGCGTAAAAGTTTAATAGACTTGGACACATATATAAAGGAATGAATATTTACGGGACTAACGCCCATTACTAAGCGATGTCTTGTAAGCACGTACGTACATTGTCAGCGGGATAGTGGAACGTACGAGACAGGTAGGCGAAACTTTAACTGCCGTTCTGGAACGTGTGTGTTTCTCCTGGAACGTTTTCAAAACGGTGGTAACACACCTGCTGCTAAAAGGGGAATCAGCCACAGAACATAAAGCACGCAAATGCCAGCAATTTAGGACTAGCGAAAGACAACTATAGTTAGGGACTCATGATTTTCGCGAACATATTTTTGCAACACTTTAGTTTCAATGCCTCATGTGCACATCTGCAGCTGTGGCTTTGTGTAGAGGCATCTCTTGTTTGACTGTTACAATTAGATCAGTGTAAACTAAGACACCACACGTGTGTTCAGAGGGCAGAACCCCAAGAAACTGAGATTTAAAAATATCCAATCACTGACCACGAAGCAGGGCTGCAGATGTACACACAAGGCAATGGAAGAAAAATTACAAAATTATTTTCACGAAATATCTGTGACAATTAAAATAATTCAAAAACAGAAGAAGTTATTGTTTTAATATAGTAAACTCTGTACTCTTTGAGTATTAATTAGTGAGAATTGTTTGACAAAAAAATGAAAAAAAAAAATGGAAGTTACTTAAAAGAGATAAAAGTGACCCATGTTTCAAAAGTGCCCGCTTCAACCCAAACAACCTGTATAACCGTGCATAGGGTCGTGGGTTAAGCGACCTGTAGACAGACTCCGCTGTCTTATGTCTTCGTTAGCTGTGTCTATTTCTTTATGTTTTGGTTAGCGCAATTATTTTAGTGGTGATACCAAAATGTTTTTGTGGTGAGCATAAAAAATATTTGGCAGGATCGATACCAACAACATACTTTGTAGTCACAACAAAATATAATTTTCCCCGCATAGCAGTTAAATAATGGAAACTAGTCAACCAAGGGATCAAGCATACACATTATGCACAGTAACCAGTTTATATTACGCTTCCTGTAATGAGTAGAAAATACAAATAGTCTGTTATTCTCAAATACATACAAGTTAGATGTAGTACGTGAAAAGAAGCGAGAGGGTCAGAGATTCTTCGTAAAAAATGAATGGGAAAGGGGCGGGAAACATTCGCAATTATATGTTATGTCAAGCTAGAATTCGAACGCATGTGCATTTATTCTGCTGTTGGGCTTTAACCACAGTGCATTACACACTAAAGAAAGGAGATCAATGAACGTGAATGTTAGAATAAATTATCCTATACCTACTCATGCCCCGACCATTTGTCCATTACCTGCTACTCATTCAGACAGCAGGCAATGAACGAATAGACGGGGCTTGAGTATGTATAGTACATTGGAGTCTAGCATGCAGGTCATTGAACTCGCTAATTATTCCTAGCCCTAACAATTGGTCCTTGACTTCTTTGACACCTCGTGTAAGTCACTGAGCCAATAGTATAAATGTAACTAAATGCAGGTCCATATCACTGTGACAGCGAGCAGCCAATGAACAGCTGTTGTTTGCTTGAGTGCACATATATTCTTGGAGACTAGCCTACATAACACAAAATGGTCACATGTGCACTGTGCCGTAAATTTCCATTACGCCTGGTCACTTGAAATGCAACCTGCAATGATGTATTATGTTGAATTTACAAATATAGTCTGTCATTTTATGGTTTTATACAAACATTTTTCCGCCCCAAACATTACGTGTGGCATTTATTAGTGACGGGATATTCTCCTTAACTGTATTTTGGGTCAGACCGAAATTTCTTTTCCGTAATACCAAAGCAAATTAAATTCTAATTTGTTTCCAGTTTCCGTTCTCAGCGTGAGCGTTTAATAGTTTGTATTAACTTAATTGCCTTTTAACGTAACAGGTTATTTTATTTTTATAAAGTATTTTCAATTGTTATTGTAATATATTGATTGCCGATAAAAATACGTCGTTTCTAATTTATACATGCTTAATTAATAAAAAAAGAAGCAACAAGCTCACTGTCCCCAAAAAAATCTTGCCCCCCCCCCCCTTTTAGAAAAACCTGAAATAATGCCTTTGCTTGTACCTTTTCTTCAACCCTGTTTTTTTTTTTTTTAATTAATCCGCGTAGTTTCGTGATGTTTCTGGGCGTTTTTGTAAGCAAAACAAAATATTGTCCAGTCAAGAGAGTCGTATTTGTTAAATAGAACCATGCCAATTTTTTCTTTTATTCGTAAAAATTGATTCGGGGCCGAGCCTTATTACATACGCTTTTCATAAGTAAAAATAAAATCGGTTTACTCCACTACATCTCATATACGAGCCTAACCTACAAGTCAGTGAAACCGAATATTTCCTGTCTCTATGTATGCGTACAAAACATGGTATATCGCGAAAATATTTTGTGCCAACATAGCCTTGAAAACACTGTACTTTCTTGCATCATGTTTGATTCGGTGATACACTTCTGACACAACGTAGCTGTATGCAGACCAATAACAGGCATCAAATATTACAATATCATGATTCTTATTGGCTCAGTCAAATAGGGTAACAGCTCTTCTAAGTACAAGTTAAAGTCAGTAATCTTCTGGTAAGCTGAACGTGTGTTGAAACCCAGCAAACAGCCAAGTTTTCCCACGATATGTATGAAACATCATTACGCCACTTCCGAAAGATAGTTGGTTAAATATTTCAAATAGCATACAATTTCCTTAAGTTGTAGCAGTATATTACAACATTCTGAAAACAAGAAATCGAAGTCTTGAGTTGTAACGTTGGTATGGGTTATCGTCTTACGTATGTTCCCACATCTACGGACATCTCGGCACCTGTGATAACAATATTCCCGGTATTTGGAATGCGTTATCGGTGGCTTAGATATATAATTACAGCACATTATAATTGCCATCGATTTCGATATGTTAAGGCCATGCTCTCTAGTTTATACTTTTATATCGATATTATTTTTTTTCTCGCCTAAACGAGAGCAGGTACCAAAAATCTGTCTGGCAGTTTTGTTTAAAATCGTCTTCTCCATGTCGGCTGATGTTTACAAGGCAGCAAATACTATGGTTTTAGGTAATTATGTAATTAACGAAATTCTGGTTATTTGACTTTTTAGTAGAAATCGTACACTTTCTTGCTTTGAAAAAAGTTGCTATTTCGCAAAAATACATTTAAAACAAAACTGCCAGACATATTTTTGATATTTGCTCTCGTTTTAGGCTAAAAAAATTATTATCGCATAAATAATAGAAACTATAGAGCTTAGTCTTAAGAGGGAGTGGTACGTAATTCAACTCTAAAAGCATTAAGCTATAACTGTAGGTTTCTTGAAGCCAAGTTGCCAAAATTAAACAATAGCAATCCTAGACAACAACAACCATGAAGCAGAATTGCAGATGTGCACGTAACACACTAGGGTCCCTACTTATGAGAATATTTTTCTCTTAAAAAAAGTTAAGTCAGTTTTCTATTGGTGGCCTTTCAAAGTCGAAATTTGCATGTTTTTACTTCTCATCCACGGCGCAAACCAATCAACATAATGACATGAAATAATGAACGTTGGGACTACATGTCTTGGCCTACGGATTGAAGTAAACTAGTTGTCCAGAAACAAACGCATTATTAGAACACCATGCGAATCCTCGGCTGAATGGGAGACTAAAATGTTTGTGGAAAAATACTGTACGATGACATTTTTACATACACAATGTGGCGACATAGCACTGTATTTAGTCCCCTCTTGCACTCCATAGATATATTACTTATCTTACTACAACTGTTCTGACCTACATATTATGGGCGCGGGTTCAAATCCCGAGCGGTTCAAACATGATGCTACGTTTACTTGACGCAACAGAAATAAAATAACACCTGTACGTAGATCGCAAGAGAGGACTTTCTTAGTGCAGTGTTGCCACATTGTGCACGTAAAATGTCGTCGTATATTTACGTTTTCGTCTCCATGTTAACCCAGGATTTGTGTTGTGTGTTTGTTTCTGAACAATAATAATAAAGTACATTACAAAATATTTTTGTATTTGAGTACTTTCGTTCAAAAGAAAGAAAAATTGAGACGCCATTATGGAAAAAATGGTTAATTTAATTTTTTGTGAGAGGCATATGCACTTCCAAGTAAAAGTCGTCATCTGTCCGTCGACCACGTGACTTGCAAGGCATCGTGAGGTCAGTGGACAGCTTGCCAAGCTTCTTACGGACAGACTGGCGAAGTTAAATCATTCTAAGAAGACGATTTTTTTAAATGTTTTATTTCAATGAGAAGTCTATGTTTGTTCGATCTTAACAACTTTTTCGTGTAGCGCTAATTCATATTTAAAATACAATAGAGATAATTCTCGAATTAGGGAAAAATTAGCAAACTAACCGAAGTTATTTTTTACTATTTTATTGGCTAATAATTATTGTTCCCAGCTGTGTATTAATAAAAATCAGAAAAAAATTAGTAAATGGTTTTAGGACTTTTCAATATTATACATACATTTTCTATTTGTATTCTATTGGTAGCAGTGCAGATTAAAGGAATAATGACGGGAGGATGACAGATTGTTGTGAATTGTTAGACGCGCAGACAGACGGACGTTGTGTTGATGGGCGAACGGATGCGACGGTTCATTATAAATCTATCTTAACGTCTACAAATCTAACACTATTACATAGAAATATACAGGACAAAATGATTTCCCCCCACCTGAACATCCTTAAGGAAGCGCTGTTTTCGCGAACGTCTGACGCAGGTGATAACGCTCAGCTGATTGCTTGGAGGGGAAGTAAAGGAGGGGAGACTGTAATCTGCGCAGATCTAAACCCTCCCCTACCGCCAACCTACCCCTTCTTCTGTCTTCCCCTACACGCACCCCTACCAGTGACGTCACCGCTTCATTCATGGTTTTCCTCAGTCTGCGCGCTCTCTCTCTCTCTCTCTCTCCCTCCCTCTCTCTGGCTGTCTCTCTCTCGCCCGCGCTAAGCCCTGGTCGATTGGGGACGCTCTGCCTGCCATCTAGCGAAGAGCACTGGAACTAGCACGTCTTTGCACAACCCCGTTACTTGTACTAGTGGTTCGGGAAATAATTAGTCCTTCTGACACTCTAGTTACTTCTCCCTCTTCTGATAGTGTTTACGTTCCTGCCACTTTTTAAAATAAACAAACCACACTAAATAACTATCAGTGAAGGTTTCTATCCTTACGTTTTATGATTACGGTTGATATTTTCTCAGTTACAGCAACGTGAAAAATTAATTTTTAGCACTTTTGATGAATCATGTCTTCAACAAGGACGAGGCGCCTTTTAAACCTCGTCCTCCACCAGGGTACTGTGCTCACCCACAGTGCCCTGGTTAAAACCAGCGCCCTCCCAAACTGAAATTAAAGGAAAATAAATACAGTTCCCCCCCCCCCCCCAGCCCCACTCTTACTTCACAACTCTACTAACAACCTGGACCTTCCTACTTTTCCAGTGCCGTTTATATTTTTAATGCATGTAACTGCTGAGTGGTTACACTCCTATTCTGTCGAGAGGGTTTTTACAGTACTATGCCGGTTTTTCCCTCTCTTCTTAGATTATGGCTTAGCTATAGGTACACTTAGGGAGGTAGACATGGCCCCAATTGCGGCCATGTCTGCCCAATCCCTCTCTGCCGCGATGTATGCCTCCTCTGCATGAAACTTCCCCTTGTAGGCGTATGGGGCTCAGCCCTGAGACACACTTAGGCCGGTATTCCTAAACAAAAAGTTAGGGTCTACATAAGCACTACCATCTCAGGCGCCAGAAAAGCAACGGCAGAGACCTTACTCGCTGAGCGTATTCCTAGACGTGTTTGCGCCGTGTCCCAAGATGGTGTCAGGTAAGTCACGGCTTATTATTCGCCGACCCGCGCGAGACTAGAAACAAATGAAGGCATGATGAGCGCTGCCGATTTACCATGGCTATAACAAGAACACGTTAAACTTTGTACTTTTGAAACGTATTATTTAGCATTTGAATTTATTTACAAAATAATTACAGTAACAAAGAGATAAAAATCACGGATTATAACGGTCACAATTAAAATATTCAATAACTATTTCTTGTTAAAAG
>PNEQ01051210.1:0-41245 GCA_003012365.1 Medauroidea extradentata
CACGGAATATGCTTTTTAGTCGGTTTTATTATTTCTCTCTTTCTCTATGTTTAATGTGGTTTTCGGTATTCCGTTACAATATTTCGAGTTTTAAGCCTCCCCCATCTCCCTTTTCTTTCCATTTTTAAACGCTAAAATCCTGGTAGTCGCAAATATGATTAGTAGCTTGCCTTTCAAATTAGGTCACGCATCGCCACTGATAATACACATAATATTATATGTGTTGGGTAGTTTTCAGTTTACAGTGAACAGACCATACATAAGGCTACGCCTACTGAAGTAGTACATACATTGATTCGGACACGGCCTTAGCCTCCAACCCAGACGACATTTCGACATTCGTATGACACTATACAGCAGCCTCAGCATATAAAGGAACGCTAGTCAGCAACTTCAGCTGCTGTCAGCAGCAAATGGAACGCGACCTTTGTCGTTCAGACTGTACGGCAGGTGCGCGAAGTGTGGTTAGCATTTTTTGCGACGAATCCAAGAGCGTTGGAGGGGACAAGGTATGGCTAGGAGGGAAGGAGAGCTCCCGGATAAATGAGGGCGCAAAGGATGTTTAGACAAACGATGGCAGCAGGGAGTGTATGTGCTCGGGAGGGGCTGGACGGCTGCTACGGGTACAAAAACATACCCTCGGGCAGCAATAAGAGGCGAGGGAGGTATTCCTACGACGCCAAGGATTCTTGGCGTGGCGAGAGTACACTTCCCTGCAGCCAAGTACAGTTCGGGTTGAGCACACAGGACCACGACCTTAAAGCAACACAGGTCTGTTCGCTGACGTGGAAGTTCGACACCAATTTAGGTTCATGAAATAACTGTCGGCGACCTTGAGCACAGTGTCGCTGTTTCAACAAAGACGTAGTATGAGTAAAGGTAGAAAGTTCAATTTAGTTCGTGACCTATCCTCCAGTGTCGCTGCAAGTAATATATTAGACTCTCTTTCGTATGACTTCAGTAAATTTGACAGTTCTGAGGGTATTTGCTTCTTATGTTGTGTACAATTTTATGAAATGTACGGCGGCAACTTTGGTTCTAAAATGAATCAGAGAGGCCACTTTTCCATAGTTCGTACACAAAAATATGTTTAATTGTGACACAAAGAACTGTCAAATTTACTGAAATAATAAAAAACGGAGTGCGCAGCAATATTATAACATTACGATCTGTTTTTTTTTTGAACGAAATCCGTAAATATGACGCTAAAATAAAGAAAGTTGCAAGATAGGTTAATGAAAATACAGTACGTACTGTATGAGTGCACTTAAAAGACAGCGCACATGCAATTTCACACCGATACCTTAAGCAACACTAAAAAAATAGAAAACTCTTAAATGTAGTAAGAAGACAGAAACAACGAAGACTGGTGGACGGTATAGTGAAAAGTGTATAGTTGTGAAGAATCTGTATTCGGCGACACACCTATGGAGAACTAACGGACTTCAAAAGACCGAATTACTGCCATATTAGCACGCCAGCTATGTAACATATCCGAGGGAAGCAACGTGCAGTATTTTGTTAATTTAGTGAGTCCTGGAGTGAGTAAGTATATAGATACATGCAATATACAACGTAGCTCAGTTATCTTTCATAACATCGCTTTCGAGATGAAACCATTTTCTGCACTGAGGAGGGAGAAGGATACTACTACAGGATTAAAAGTGTAGGAAAAATTGGATTAAAAAACCAAGGTGAAATTTATTAGAATGCATTTTCGACTTTTTTGAACGTGATAATGCTTATTTCCTCACAATTTTCAGAGTATTGCAAAACCATCCTAAAAGACCCTTCATCATGTGTACTGCACTGAGATAAACAAAAAGTCAGTGGTGGCATATGTGCAATTTCAACAGGTACTGGGCTACATCGAATTCAGTGTAGCATGTAAATACCTATACTTGCTCGAACCAGGGCTCCGAGGTAGGTGGCGCCCTTCGTTGCATAGTGTACTTATAAATAGAGACACTGAAAAATCGCGAAAATGTTTAAAATAGTCTCCAATAAACTGTATTATATTAACCGTGACACGTGTGAACAGTTTTGGGACAAATCACACACGCTGTGTGTCCAAGCTGTGCAGTTCTAACTGGGCCTGTTGTAGAGCGAAACAATGCTTCAAATAAACGATAGCCAATGTTGATACGAAACATTCAGTGTTATACACATCACGTTGGAGCCTAGCAAACAGTCAACTGTTCCCGCGATTTTCCAGTATCTATACTTACAAACAGTGCAGAGCGTACCTCACAGAGAAGTCAGGGGTGCTCACAGGGGGTTAGCGACACAGACTGCGTCATTAAAATGTCAGGAAGGATGGATTGTGTTGTTAAAAAATCGAAAAAATATACTTCGGAAGTTAGAATTATATTATGATGCATCAGTATGCACAACGCTATCTGCTGATATTTCATTTCCATACTTATAACTTGTGTGAAAATACTCCTTTGGTGGCAGAAAAATAATCCAGGGGGATTGTAACATAAGGTTTAGAGGGAGAGTCAGTGAATGGTTACTCGTGGGGGGGGGGGGGGCGGTACGGGAAGATTTTGCAGGGACCATCGTATGCAGTAAATATTTTGGAGGAAAAGTTAGATTTCGTATACACCGGGGTTCCATAAACGAGAGCAATGTTGTGGTCTACAAAAATATATATAGGCTTATGCATACAGCCAAGTCACGGTAAAAATAGGAAGATCAATTCTGTGGCCTGTCAGCTACGTGTAGCCGGACTAGTATTATTACTGAAATTAGCAATTACGTTTCATGAGTAAGCGTCAAGCGTAAGGTGGTAAGACCACTCGTCTTACACACAAATAATTCTTGGTAGTGTCGTCATGATTTCCGCATGTGGAAAACGTGGCGGATATTGCCATTCGAAAGCAGGTTTACTTGTGGTACTCCCGAGACAGTTTCATTACTACACTGCCTCTCCTTGCCTCATGTCATCCTCAGTCGCAGTGAATTGGACAACCTATCGGGTTCAATTTTATAACAAGTCGAACAAATAAGGAACGGAACTTCAGCGGCAAAGCCCATAACCATCACTAAACAAGTCTGACGATAAAGACTTCCAAGTGAACTGCGTAGTTTCTGCCGCTCAAAGTAAACGGTAGAACACGTCACTTTAAGGTTCTAACGAATCCAAAATTGTAGACTGCGGTTGAGATCAAATTTTGAAACTGAAGCTCCATAGCGCGTTGCTAAAAATACTGCTTATATCCCCGGGTAATCTCCACAACGCAACCAATCAAACCTTGTTTCGTGTCTCTCTGTTTCAGATGCATCCTGTAAATTCACATATAAACTCACTAAAAAATTTAGAGGCACTATGGTTAACATGACCTATGGATGTATTCATCATGTCTATTCATCTCAATTACTCAAAACAAATGGCAACGATAAATCAAATTTTATTTCCGCCCATTTTATAAAAATAATAAATGGCAGTTATCTTTCGAAATACATAAAACATTTTACTCAGCAGCAAATCATGTTGTGAAAGGTGGGGAAAAAAACCCTCCTGGCTGTGAAACCTATAAACAATCCTGCTGATGGAAACACACAGACACTGTGGTTCTGGTGCATATGACTGCGGGTTTCCTATTTTCGGAAAATCATGATATTAATCGAGATATATGAATTTATTTAAAATTCGTCGATTTACAGCGAACGCTTTGGTTACTGATAAAGAGTCGTGAAATGCAATAACTGCAAGTAAACAAAAGCAACTCAAAAATTTAACCCTGTAACGAATATCAGAAACATACATCCGCCTTCTGCTGGCAGTGTTGCCAATGTGTGTGTAATCACACAAAAGTGTGTGTAATTTTTGTGTATTGAAGAATATTTCTGTCAGGAGTTTCAATTTATCTCCAAATCCAAAGGTAATTATTTAGTTCTTTCTTTTAGGCTGGTTTAACTGTGAAATAACTATGCTGTGTGTGTGTGTATGTATGTATATATATATATATATATATATATATATATATATATATATATATATATATATATATGACATTTTTTACATTCAATAAATTACATTATTTAATGTTCAGGATTGTAATTTCGATAATGCAATTATTATATAAACTTAACATAAAGTAATTTAAAAATCATTACCGCCTCAGGAAGGCATTTTTGACGACTAATAATGTGTATCTGTGGTGGTGAGGTGTGTATTTTTGTGTAATTTTGCTTCGGCGTGTGTGCGATTCTAATGGTCAGTTCTGGCAACACTGCTTGCTGAACATGTTAGTTAAAATTTTAATCGCTGAAGCATTAAATTACTTGCGTCTGATGGAACATGAGCAAATTCTGAGAACAAAACTAACACATAACGCCACAGTCCAAGCCGCTGGACCTATAAAAAATTAATTTCGAAGGGTGGGTTCCCCTCACGGCGTTGGCGAACACTCGGAAGAGATTTTTCGAAATTCGAACTATAAGGTGAAACGGGGTAACATTTGTTTTTTTGTTTGATCGTCGATTTGGCCCGAATCCAATGGGCTATCGTCATGATTTTTAATTCAAAACGACACTTAGGTAACTAAGCGTTTCCGGACATATGTTAACCGTACTCCCTTTGATTTTGCTGAAGGTGAGTCTGAATAAGTATCAGGTTTTAATATTCAGTATAGAAATAAAAAAGCACGCAATTTCAGGATTGTTCGAAATTCGATACCTGAGGAGTGAAAGACGCGAAATAGTTTTCCGATTATACCCGTACACTAAAAGAAAATTTTTGAAAGAAGTTCTCCCTGCCAAATTACTTTGCAACTATCCCAAAATAATATGTTGGTGACCACAGTGTTTTAGTAATAACGGCAAAACGTTTTGTGGCGATCACACAAAATATTTAGCAGGACAAATACCAACAAACCAGTTTACACATGCCACATATTCCCCCGTGTAGAAATAGGCCTATGTAAATAGTGGCACTTCGCTTTAGCTTTAGGATGATGATTACGCTGAGAAATGGAGAAATTATTAATATAAGGCCCGCACTGCAATTTTCGGAGATCGGTGACGTCGCAGCGACTGCAAACGCAAATTCTGATAATGTACGCCCGTCCGCTTTTGCAACGTGCTGTCCTTTAATAGCCGTTTATGAAAGTTGTTTGCAGAAAATGATATGACTACATTATTTGAATTAAGGAGAATGGTTATTTTGGTGGAGTAGAAATAAATACAAACACATTCCAGGGGCATAGCTCCGCGCTTTCAGCTATCAGGCTAGGCATCGAAGCATTCATTCAAGTATCGAATGGCACGAGTTGTCAAGAGACAATGTGCAAAATATGCAGTTGTTGTTTTTTCGTCAAAGTTCGAGATACCAGAAACCAAAATTGCTAATAATATTTAAATACATATTATGTTTGAAATCTTCACAGCGTATGTTAGATTATATGAAAATATTTAGGCCTACGTCAGAATGTTGATGTAGTTTGTTATTATATACACTAATTACTGTGTAACGAACGTGGTAACATTTGCTTTCCGTCCAACTGAACCATGACAACAACAAACTCGTTATTCATGTAAAAACTTCTTTATCGCACTGTGATTTTGGTTGCAATGTTTACTTAGGCCCTGTAAACAAACTAAGAAAACACATGAATAATTTATCATAATACACTGTAACACAGTATGTTACAATATTACGAAAGTCACATCTACTATTAGGCTTACAATTTAAATTCATCAGCTGTCCAGAAGTGGTTGCGGTTTGGTAAGTTACAGTATGTTCAAGAATCATATTCAGTCAAGTTGTAGCCATAATGTTTTCTTTTGTTCCTATTAGTAACCACCGGAATGTCACTGAATCAAAAAAATTGATAATACCGCGGTAATCTTGGAGCAGAATATATAAAAAGCATAGGCGGGTACAACACATCTTTATCTCAAACATTACGTCATAAAATGATAGTGTCGCCAATGATGGTCATACCGGGGCATGCGTGAAGACTACGTCCGTCAACCGACGTGCGCCTAGAGGCTAAAATGAGGCGTTATGCGCATACTGTTTCGCCCTTAGCTCTCCGCACTTCTTGGACTTGAACGCGCAATCTGCGTTCACCCAGACGGCCACCTTAAACTAAATACTAAATGACGAAATGTATCTTACTTTCATCTATTATATTAAAATGAATGTTCGTATGCTAGTCTACCGTGTGCTCCTACATCACTCACCCGAGTGCGATGACACTGGGGTGAGTTGGGGTGCCCCGCTAAGGTTATAAAAAAAACCTACAGTAGGGTCAGAGGTTCTGAACGGGATACTTGAAAAATTTAGTTAAAAAATACAATTTTGGTTAGGAGTTGTGCGTGCGCCCGGGAAGTGTTCTGCCCCCATTTAATTTAATTTTTGGAATGTAAGAAGGGGGAGGGGTGGTAAAACCGGGTATAATAGCTAGTATCGTATACTACATATTATTTGGTTTGTCTTTCGACTATAGTTTTTGAATGTTTATTTCATTTTTCTTTATTTCTTGTTGACTATTTCGCTACGGGATCTTTCATGTTCTGTTGTTTCGGATTTGGTGGATGTGTTGACTACAAGCAAACTAGGCTTGCGTTATCAATTTTTTAGTTTTTTTTTTTTTGCTTGTTTTTTCTTAGCCTCATTCAAAGATTTCTGGAACGATATAATATTACAATGGCATGTCCACAATAGTACAGTGCGTTAGTCTATCCTATTACAAGAAACATTTAAAGACGGGGTTGCATGCTAACTTAGTTGAGTGAAAGTACCAGCTGGAACTAGGCGTATGTACCGTGTTCAGCCAGCGGGCCAGTTTTAGTTAGAAGTTCTCCGGGCGGCAGACTGAACAATCAACACAGCCGCAGAGCTGCGCCAATTCTGACAGCAGGTAGTTCGCCACGTCAGATTGTTTGCGCCGACGTTATCTTCCACGTGAGGACGTGTAGTCTGTTGTAAGGCTGTGGTAGTGGCTGGGGGTTGGTAGGAGAAGTGGGACGTCATGGTTATCTAGCCACAGACTGGAGTGCGGACCAGCAGGTTGTACACAGAAAGACGGAGGGAGGGAGGGAGGGAAGAGACTGATGTGTACACCGGGCTGACCCGAGACCGCTGCACCGTCGAGATAGCAGCACGTCTATATATGTAGATACAAACATCCTCCACGCCCCATACCCGGCCGGAACACCGCTAAACTCCATCCCGTCTTGATCGTGAGGCGACCCGCATTCCGAATCAGGCAGCATACAATAAGAGTGTCATAACTCCCACGTCAAACAACGAGAACCTTATTTCACGCCGAAGACATCCGAAGTCTATGGCTACAATTCATGCAACTGCAATGTCAACTTCAGCACAATTTTAATTTTTAGCCATTGAAACACCTCTGCATTTTATCTTTTCAATAAATTGCCTGTGTACACTACTAACAGTGTCTCCCTATTGGCTGTTTATTTTAGTCTGCAAAGGCCTCTTTTTTCTGCTCTTTTCCCATTACCCAGTGGCAATTAGGTTACTATGAAAATATGCTTTGCTCCGTTCAACGGTCATCGCACAACATTTTGCCTCTAACATTTTCTTCTCCATAATTTAGCCCAGGATTCATGTGGCGTGCTTACTATGCGTTTGTTTTTGGACATACTCTGTGTATATGTGTGTGTGTGTGTATATAATATTTCTTAACGTATGTTACAAAATCTGGGAAGCGATTCCTTATTAAAAATGAGTTATAGTTAGGCGATGAAATTTTCACCTAGCGGAATTATGAAGGGAGAAATTTACCCTTGAAAATCTAATTTTAAAACTGTATTTTGGCAAAATATCGAAAACAACGTGGAGGTAAATTACAATTCTTTGCACAATGAATAGTTTTGTTGAGAACTTTAACCCATCAAGAAATAGCTCTTTAAAACTCTTCCTTTTATGAAAATAGCGGAGGTAGCCATCCTCTTATTGACTAGAAATTTTGTGCCATTGGGTGTTTTAAACATTTCATGTTAAACATAAAAAGTACTCTTGCTTCAAGTCGCTAGAATGCACCGTTTATAGGAATAAAATAATTCAAATAGTCAGTGGCTGTAATACACTGCATGTAAGATGAGCATTACAACCTGTACCACGAGATTATAGCATCGTTGTCACCTGAATTTTTATAATTTTTTTACAGAAATTCACATTTGAAATACGGCAAAGATGAAGGTGTGTAACAGGCATGAGTGTGAATGGAGTTGCTTGAAAGTAAGTGTGTTGAGGTTTACTAGGTCGAAATATGTGAAATGGTTCTAAAACAAACTGTAGCGCTGTATGTATATTTCAGAGTGAAGTGTTCTGTGTGCGATTCCACTGCGGGTGTAGCAGTTTCAAACGACATGCCAGGTACTGTATTATTGGCAATATTAGAGTGCAAATTTATTGTAAACGGTACATTCTAGCACAGACTAAATTGTACACAGACATTGAATTACGAGGCTGCTCATTTTATGCGGGTGAACTTCGCGCTCATTGACTACCCGAGAATATCTCGTGTATGTTTGGTTATGCATGTTACGGCAGGTTTCCTATTGGCCTGGCTTCCTGCTACCAGGGCAGCCGCCTACGCTGATTGGCGGTAGCCGTTTCCGCCATGTTACTGGCCAGCGAAGCCGTTTCGCTGGAATGTGTAACTGAGTTTGTCGCCGTACAAGCTATTTAACTTCTGTATTCCTACATATTCTGTGATTCTAGCAACAACAGCCGTGCATTCTTCCGTTACTAAGGTTAAACACAACAACAACCATTGCGACAAGACAGCCAACAAACAGCCTCAGAACAAGACCAGGGCGCGAGAATCTATAGTGATCGTGATGATGGCTATAAGTTACGCAAAGCTTGGGGGTCAATTTCAAATCCAAACTGATTACTATCCAAGTCGGCATAACACCCAGCCAATCAGAAGCTGTATTATGTTGTTGGCTGCCATAGGGATCAATCAGGACAATTGTTGGAATCGGTTACTGCCACCATGAAGATACAGCTTCAGATGAAAAGTGTTGTTCTAAAAGTTGCATAATTTAATATGTAAATTATGTAAATAAAATACACATTTAACGATTTCTGTCTCGCTCAATAAACTTCACAATTGTTTCACGTGAAAATAGTACAAATAGGTATTTTCAGAGCGAAATTTTATGCACGAAAATTTTCGTACATACATTTAAATAAATATACTGACGTTAAAAATGTATTGCATATCACGTCATGAACGGCAGGAATTTACCACTGAGCGTCGCAGCACGTGAAAACAATATATTTGCAACCATAAAACGTAAGTCAGAATTTATCTTCTAACATTTCAGGTAACCACTCAGCTGCTGAGAAATATAAAACGCGAAAATGAGGTGTGTTTCTATTCTTCGCTGAGGCAGTGTCTGACCACTCTAAGGTTGCGACAGAAATAAAAATTGCTAACGAAATATATCAAAGCAATAAAATTATACCGTGATTCCTCACATTGTGATTGTGCCGTAACACAGTTTCCTTGTATTTTCCAATATTTCAAATGGAATTTATGCTGTGCAAAAATGTTATTGTCATTCGCTTGAATGAACTATAGCTGCAACCTTAAGAGTGGATATAGTATAGTTAGCAGCTCCAGCCACTGCTAGCTGCCTAACTAACACCCGGTCCCGATACTCATTTGTCAACTTTCAGATCCTATAGACATGTAAAACAAGAAATTGATACAACAGTCAATAGTTGAAACTGTAGGCTTACAAATTTTACTAACTAATTAAAAAAACATAAAACTTAATTTACCTTGACATTCGACCTAACTGCGAGTTGGCCAGTATTATTAGGCCATGCGCAGAAATGTTCGCTTGGAAAAACCTCTCAACACACATGCACACGTATAACACATATAAATAAAAATAAAATATTAAAAACTCTGTCCCATTTGGACGGTGGCACACGCCCCAAGTACTACTCCCCCTCCTCCTTGGTTCACGAATGTCCCTCACCAAAGCTCAAAAAACGCAAACATAAATATCTTCACTCACTCACGATCCACAGATAGGAAGGCTCGAATGCTGCCTCAGTACTGAAGAAATAACTGTACAGTCATTTGGGGTAGTTTCGTACCACCAACATAGTTTAAATTCAGATGAAGTATTACAGAATTTAGAAATACAGCTGTGTTCTATGATGAATGAATTTGTTAATCTTGAAGTTTGCATAGTGGTCGAATACTGCAATGCTATTAGATAAAATAAAATGCCTGGTACAATGTTACCCCAAAATGGTACAAAGTTACCTCAAATTACTGTACATGATATAGTGATTTTACGTTTCTGCGTGTGGCGAGGTTCTGCATCAGAAGGAACGCCGGCAAACACACACCCTCCCTACGGGCGGAAACAAAACGCAATCACCAAGTCACAACACAAACACCTCTTACCAACGCCCACTTCAATAGAACTCCTGACCAAGCTCGCAACTTCAACACGTCATTCGATGATTAACAGAGCGGAAAGTCTTGGTTTCAACACGGGAAATAGCGACACCAATATAGGCTACTTCTACTGAAATGCGTGAATATTAACTTCACATAATGTATTTGTTTAATCATAATGTTTTTAAGTGAAATTCTGTTCATTTTCATTTACCACCATTATTCTTCCGCTCTCTCATCAGTAGTATTACTATATACATGAATAATTTACGTATATTCACTGTTGTTAAAACTGACATATCAACGTATGTCTATGGCAGTTTTAAGTGTACTCGAATGACGTCGTTAGGCAGGTTTTCTCGGGGTACTTCAGTTCATCCTGACTAGACTATCGCATATATAACGTCGCTTCTTCATCATAGAGCTTCAATCCATGTCGTCCCTCAGGGCGGCAGACGAATACTGGCGCTTATAGTCACATGTCTGCTCTCGAGGTATGAATCTCCTTCCTCGAGAGTCCTGCCAATACGATATTTATTGTTTGCTAGCAGAATCCAGCACACGTTGAACTCCAAATTATCCGCACTAATGGAGGGGGCCGAAAATCTGAAATCGCGGATAATCCACTTTTGCACTTTCTTAGATCTCAGTATAAAGAAAAATGGTCTAATTCATTCCTGCAATAAAAGGCAGCAATTCAACACAGTCAGACTCTACATTATTCACATTAATTATTAGGGGATAGACGATAATAATCTAGAAACACAAATAATAAAAAAATACGCATCTTAATTATTCAAGATAAACATCTCGTTAATCCATTCACGCGCAGAATTAATTGTTTCGCCTGTTGGAATATACTTAAATCTTCTTCAAGGCTTTAAAAATACGGTTGCGGGTATTTAAAGTGAAATATTTCGCGCGTATAGTCCGCAAATCGGATATTCCGCACACGGATACACAGGAGTCTACTATAGCCTATATATAGGTCGAATTACGAACCCCCCCTTCCCTTTTTATGGCGTATGCCCTATATGCCTTAAGGAGAAGCTAGGTACAGAGGTTGATGCACAGCAGCACCATCTAGTGGCTAGTTGACGAGTTAGAGTAGAATGGATTACAAAAATATGCTCCATATGAAAAAAAAGTTCATATACAAGTATGTGTCAAGTTTCATGGTGATCGAGCAAACGGTGCCGGAGTATCGATCTCAAATTTACATACATATATATGTTGGTATGCATGCGATAATCCCATAATTTTATAGAAGGGAATTCTGTATAAAAGTTCAGTGTACATTTCTATGTTTAGCATACATCCGGTTAGTACATTTTGAAGTACGACAGTCTGAAAAGGTAGTTTTTAGCTATGTTAGATAAGTGCGAAACAGTGTTAATGGTGGACAGTAACATGCAGTCCTTGTCTGAAGTGCGTTTTCTTTTTGTACATTAGTACAAAGTGCACGTGTGGGATAGTTTCGCTTAAAAAACGAATTTCCCCAAATATTACAACTCATTCGAAGCGCGTTGAAGGCGGTGCCCTTAATCTTCGTATTTTACTATAAATGATAATATGAAAGCCTTCGTGTTTAGTTTGAGCTTTTGAAGGTAGTTCGGTGAAGTTATCGCGATATTATTACATTAGTCTCAACACTGAAGCCTTATTTAATAAACTTTCTTTATTTTATTTATGTGGTCACTTTTACATCCCCTAACTGCATAAGGCATTGTAAACGTAGAAAGTGGATAGAAGTCGGTCCTTCCCAAAAGCGAAGCGAGTGTTTTACAATTGCTCAGACTCGTTCGGTATTAAAATAACGTCATGTATTGTCTTCCAGCAAAATTAATTTGTGTGAGAAAAATGTTCACTGTCCTTTTCAGTGTTATGTACTCATTTTTGGAAGTAACTGTTCTCTTTTTATCCTCAGTGTCTGGTATACTTAATTTCGCATCACTTCAGTAAAATTTTACACTTCTGATAGTATTGCATTATAAGCGTTGTTGATATTTGATGCTACATTAATGGGTAGCTTTAGTTCTAAAATTAAATTATAATGTCCATTACAACGTAGAACGTGTACTGTAACTTTTGTTACGTATTGTGGCACAAATTAAATAACATTAAAAATTATTTCCTATAAACATGGCCACGATTTTGTGGCGAAAAAAAAATTCTTGCGCTCTTTGGTTTCAACGCCTTATTTGCACATCTGCTCTTCTGCTTTATTTTCAGTGATATATGTTTTAACTCTCACCGCGTCTTGGAGTTCTACAGTCAAATCACAGTCGTATGGTGTCACAAAAGCCTTATTCTGATTGGTACAGTCAAATGAGAGACGTGACTGGACCACGGTCGTAGAAGAACAAGTCTGGACACTCGCCTATCTACCAGTGTATTTTACTTGACCCCCTTGTTGTTTGGCTGCAGTTCGTCAAGTTACCGAGAATGTTCTACTTTTAGGCGCTGTAATCCGGGCGGTCGGACTCAAACTCCGCCCACTTTTTTCCATTGTTAACATTATAAAGTAAATAAAGATTTCTGTAGCCATGATTTTAAATTGTGTGTTAAGGAAGTATTTCATACATTGATAAAAAAATACGTTTTGATAAATTGTTTATCTTAGCGAGAGGGAAGTGGGCGGAGTTTGAGCCGACCGCCCTAACTGCAGCGCCAAAAACATATAGCATTATCGGTAACTTGGTGAACTGCAGCCAAACAACAAGGATTTCAAGTTTCCAGGCGAGTGTCCAGACCTGTTCTTCTACGACCGTGGACTGGACAAAGACACGTTGCCAATAAACATGACGCACATTTAGGCATTGAAACCAAATGATGTTAAAATCTTCTCATGAGCATGAGTGTGTACCGGTTGCAAATTTCCACGTTTGACGTGTGAGAACAGCGGAGTGATAAGAGCCAGAGTACCAGGCTCAACGGGAAGCTTATCGCCTCTATTCACAGCGCGTCAAACTGGCGTGCAAGGTTTCCCTTGTAGTCTTTTTCTTATGGGTAGAAGCCGGGAAAATTCGCGGGTCCACGGACCTGTAGGCTAGCTTCCAAGAATATTTGTGAACTGAAGCAGACAGAAGCTGTTTGTTAGCTGCTCGCTGACACTGTTAAGTAGGCCTGTATCCAGCTATAGTTTTATCATTGGCTCAGCTACTTCCAGGAAGTATCGAGTAAGTCAACGGACAATTGTGAACGTGGTACAGACCTATAGTTTCTGGAACTCTAGCTTGCGCTTAAAATAAAACGCGAATTTCTCCGGGCCCTACCTTTGGGACTTCAAGCGGTGACCCTACAATTTTGCTTTTTGGCTAGTATGAAGTAAAGGTCAACGAAAGCCTGCCGTTTTGTAGTTTACAAATGCAGGTTGTATTTTCGGAGTCACGGCAGACTAAAAAAAAAAAAAAAAACAGTTTTAGCGATAAGGGGCCTGGAAATCAAGTTATTTAACAAGCATGCTGATTGTTTAAAAACATAGATAGATTCAAGGGTTTGTTCTTTTCGTAGGTAAACGTAGAATCAGTGACGGCTCTAGGATTGTTGCCAGGGAGGGCACAAGTTGCAGAGATCCGTCAAGGGTTGTGTGCTAGTTGACGTTACAGCCACAGACACGCTGGTATGTAGGTGCCACTTATTATGGACTGGTCACAACACAATAAATAGCCAGTAGATATTTCATGGGCATTGGTACACGGCGCGCATAGGAGTATTTGAACGCAAAAGCCGGACAAAAGTCGAAAATGAAATTTTCTTTAAACCCAATGATACTGATATCTTTCGACAGCTGAAACTCTAGACGTCACGCTACAAGAGATAAGAACTCGTAATTTCCTTACGGTGGTATCGTTTCGCCAGTCAAAACACAGATGTTGTGGACGAAGCATGTTGTAAACTTCCTGCGTTCTCACGGTGTGGTTAATTTTCAGTTCGGTGTATCTTTGCGTGTAATTGTAAGAGTTCTAAGAAAATTTAGCACGCAATAGTTACGGGTATGTTATTTTCGTAGACTACTATATCTTGATTATTTAAATATATTTAAGTATTTTAAAAAATTCTATTCTCTATATGCTGTTCACAGTCAAAAAAATATTTATAATTTGTGATTTTCAATAGTGTTTTTGATAGTGTGTCGGGCTCTGTCGGGCAAAAATTTTTATGTTATCATAATATTCAGGCACTGGACTTATCATAACAAGAGAAAAATCTTCCGCATGTAACTGCCATTTTTGAAAATTAAATTTTGAAAATCACATGGTTACTCAACACAGAAACTGATGTGTTTAGAAAACAATTGTTTTAAGTCGGTTGAAAGGTATAATTTTGACGTGGATATTATATGCGTGGTCCACTGACATAGCAAGAAGAGTTTAAAAGAGTTTCAGCATACAAAATTAAAATAAATGTTTTTATGGTGTTTTTAAATAAAACTAAGATTTGCGAGTAGTTAAATTGTATACTAATTAAGGACCTGATTTGGATACAATTTAAATTTATATAAATGTTCGCCATTGCCAAAAAAAATATGTTATTTATCGATGCTTATTGCTTGGCAAAAACCATAGCTTTTTAAAGGTAGTTGTCGTACTGTACCACTGTTACTAATCTTTAATTTTCCGCAAGAGCTCTTTCTTTTCGCCTAAAAAAAAAACAGGTACTGGTATTTTTTAAATTTATTTTTGTTAATTAAACTACTTCCATTGAGGACCCACCCTATTTTGTATTACTCAGTATGTTACCATAATTTAAAATATGTTCGGGGAAACGTATATCACCGTTATTTTATGCTTTAGTCAACCGAATTTTATAAGGAAGACAAGGAAACATGGATATAATTGAAAACATCTTTGATATTAATTTGGCATGTCTGTAAGTCTCTACGATTAGAGTAATTTTCCGTAACCTAACAACAATTTACTCCCCACATATCCTGAATATGGAGCAAGAAGTGACTAGTAGGTTGCTGTACGAGCTGGTAAAAGAGAGTCCTGATAAGGAGATAGATGAAAAATTAAGATTCATGGAAAACAAAGTCATTGAAATAACGAAGTGTCCAGATAGTCTTCAAAGTGTTCTTAAACGTTCTTTAAGACATTTCAAAACGGATTTCAAAGCCAAATGGTTAGCTGCTAATTATAAAGAAGACAGATTTTTAGAAAACAATGAAAAGTGGTTAAACTCATATTTTAAAATACCGCAGACCAGTTTAGCCATCACCGGTCGTCCACAAAAAGAATTTGGGGAGTGTTGTGAACGAAGGAAACGGAGGAAAACAGAAGATATAAGGAAGCAAGCTTCTTCGAATGAACTGGCAACTAGCTGCGGGAATCCTGATGCAGTTCAAATGATACAGAAAATAACGGAAACACCAACAAGAGCTACCAAGTTCAAGAAAATGATAAAAACTGCTCAAAAGGAAGACGTTAAACGACTGACACCGTCAGAAGCTTTAGCCATATTTGTTGAAGCAAATCTAACAAGAAAACAATATGAGGTAATCCAAGCAGCCAATAAAAGCATTTATCCATGCTACTCATTAATAAAAAGAGCCAAACAAGATTGTTATCCAAAAGAAGAATCAATTTCAGTTACAGAAACTATTGCTGAAATAAAACTGCAAGATATCCTGGATCACACTTCTGCACGGTTAAGCAAATATTTGGAAGAAGTACTGGAATACTTAATTTGTGAAGAAAAGGAGAATTTGGAATTAATCTATAAATGGGGCTGTGATGGGTCACAACAGTCACTATTTAAACAGGAGTTTGAGAATGATCCTGACAACAACAATGATGCATATATTTTTCAAAGCTCTTTTGTTCCCCTACATTTTACATGCAATGTTGATCAGAACAAAACTGTTTGGCAAAACCCAGTACCATGCTCTGCAAGGTTTTGCAGGCCTATTCGGATACAGTTTGTGAAATAAACCACAGACATTACAAACGATGAAATCCAGTACATCTAGGATAAAATAAAAACGTTAAACATAACAGAGGTGGTTACAAACAGTGGTGTAATGAAAATAAAACACACTCTGATCTTCACAATGGTAGATGGCAAAGTTTGCAATGCGGCTACAAGCACTTTGTCAACGATGCGATGTTACGTGTGTGGGATAACATCAAAAAACTTCAACGATTTTAACAAGGAATTCGAAGAAGACGTGGGTGCACTTAGGTTTGGACTTTCTATATTACACACAAGAATACGGTTTTTCGAGTGTCTATTACACTTATCTTATAATCTTATAAACTACCTCTAGGTAAATGGTAAGCCAGGACAGAGGAGGAGAAGAAAACTGTTAAAGAAACAAAAAAGAAAATTCAAGACAGCTTCAGAAAAGAACTGGGTCTGCTTGTTCATGTTCCCAAGCAAGGATTCGGCAACACGAACGATGGCAACACTTCACGAAGGTTTTTCTCTGATCCTGACACTGCGTCCCAAATAACTAGAATCGACATTAACCTCATTAAGAAATTTCAAGTGATCTTAGAAGCTATTTCAAGTGGGCACATAATAGATACGGTCAAGTTTGAAGAATATGCCAAAGAAACGGCCAAACTGTATGTAGAATTCTATGGCTGGTACCCAATGACACCAACAATTCATACAGTATTAATGCATGGAGCAACAATAATCAAGCATGCCTTGTTGCCTATTGGTCAACTTTCAGAAGAGGCTGCTGAAGTAAGAAATAAGCATTTTCGGCAGTATAGACAAATGTTTTCGAGAAAATTTACTCGTAAACAGTGTAACAGGGATGTCTTGAATAGATTGCTGCTTACTTCAGATCCTATTTTGAGCTGCTCAAGGAAGACACCAAGAAGAAAAAAGAAGCCATTTTCTAAAGAAACGTTGCAGCTTCTGCTCCCTGAAATACCAAGTTTTGTGCGGAAACCGCCAGAATGTGAAAAAGGAGAAAAAATACGGGACGATGAATAGTATTACGAGGAAGATAAGTTTGAGGACATGAAAGTACTTATAGACAAAGAACGAGATAAAAAAAATAATCCTGAAATCCGTGTACATTGTAATAATATTGCAATATTTTTGGATATTTTAAATATTATTTTTGAGAACTAAGCTTTATCTAAGAAATTTAAAGTGACACTATTTTTATTTCATTTTATTTATCTGTTTTTCTTGATGATCATAAACCGAAGTTGTATTGTTGACAGTAAAATAGGTAATAAAGTAAGATACATTTTATGTCAACTAAAGCATTAAAATCTGCAAGGAAAGCCAATGATATAATAATAATGTGGAGGCGAAGCAGACAAAGAGTAAGAAGTAATATATTACAATAACTACATGGAAGATCTCAGTAAAATTAACTGATTATAAAGTTAGTTATTTGTTTTAATATAATGCTATCCATCAGTACGTTGTAGTAAAAATGAAATTTTTAGTGTATCATAATATTATTCGTATTAAACGTTCATTTTGTTGTTTATCATGCAACTTTCCTATTTCCATTGTTTTTATGAATTCGTAAACTTTTATGTTCTATTTATGTTAATGTGTTATTTAGTATTGTAAAAATTGTATTTTCTTTAATTTAAGTGTTTTATTTGATATTTAACAACATTCTAAAAAATCTTGTTAAGTGAAACTGTGTAATGTATTTCAGTTTGTCTATTTTAATTTATAAGTAGACACTTAATTTTATGGTTGTGAGAAAAAATTATGTGCATAATTTAAAATGTGCACTAACTTAAATAACTAAACCCTGTACATCAAGATTATAAAAGAAACGACTTTGTGGGTGGGAACCAAGAGCAGAGTGAGGCGAAACTGTGAATGGACAAATGGAAGATATAACTGAAGAGTAAACAGATTAAAGTTAGTTTTGTAAGTTTTCTTCAGAGACCTTTTAATTAGTTGTAATGAAATACATATTTTAGGTAATTTTTGCACTGTAGTAAACTTTCTGTTTCGCAAAATTAAATATGTTGTAAAATTTCCTGAAGTGTTTGTTATGTAGCTTGACATTTTGCTCTTAATGCGAAGATATTTTATTATTTTGTATTAGTTATGTATTTATACATATAATATTTATACAGATTTTTAAAATTAAAACGTAATAGTGAAAGAAAATCGAAATGAAATGTCCGCTAATTGCTGAAGGATAAATGTAAGGGATTAAATTTTAATGCAACGAAAAAAATTAAAATATTAAGAGAAATATAATAAAATGTATATTTTTAAGTTTCATTACCACTTAGCAATCAGTAAATAACAAAATAATCACAACACAATTTTATACGAAACCATTAATAGTCAAGAAATACTTTTGTCCGGCTTTGACGCTCAAATACTCCTCTGTGCGGCGGCGCGTTCACACGAGAGTACAGTTCTGGGCAACTTGTGCTCTCCCTGCCAACAAACCTCGAGCCGCCACTGCGTACTATGAATAAGTAAAGCAGTTTCGCATAAATAGAACGCACGTGACACGCAACAACGCCGTCCATGCGCCAGGCGAGGACTTCTCATAAGTAGTTGACACAATTGTATAGAAGGTATTTGATGCAGACTGAGTATGCCGACTTCCTGCTTGCTGTCCGTCGTGCAATATGTCTCACACTCTGTCAACAGTTTGACGACACAGCGCGGCGCGACTGGGCGGCCCCGGAAGTGACGCACCACCTCGGACTTCCTGCGACTGAATATACTCCTCCCTGGACAATACACATACTCTATGACGTCACCACACGCAGCCGCCATTGAGTACACGCACGCCTGCAGCGCGTAAACAGCACCCGGCGGAGCTAAACTGCCCAGTTTTTACCATCACGTTACCCAGAATACCTCCTTCGTCCGTTCAAGACCACCATGATCAATGCTATGTCGTTTGTTTCAGCCATGTAGAGCGACGAGTAGCATTAAATACATCACAGGATTGACTTGATTTAGTTTACAGTCATTTAACACTTCCGCTGAAACATTGAAGTTCACTCGTGACGAAGATGGCTGAACGTGTACAGAAATGAAATGATGCCCGAGGAGGCGTTATTTTCTGACAACTGACTAGACTCCAATTGACTAAAGGCTCATTCGACGTCTCCCGCTGGCCGATATTGTCGTGACTTGCCGCGGAGAATGCTTACACGGTAAAGAGGTCAACACATGAAAGTTCGTGGCCATGTGAACCGCAGATTATGTTCTGTTATATATAGGAAAGTGAAGTTTAGTCTGCTACCAAATGATAACGCGAAGTTTGCATGTTTCTAATATTAATCCCCTCGACACGGAATATATATGTATATATGGGGAATCACTCCATGGCGCCTTAAATTGCAGAGTAGATGGTCGCCCAATTTGAACTAGGTTGAAATCTTGGAAAACTATACGCGAGGTGACCACGAAGTTAACTGTAACGGTCGTTCCATTTATGCAGAACAGTAAAATAGCAGAGTTTTCAAAACTGCATTAATAACCGGGTGATAAATACGGAATTACACTGAAAACAAAGTGACTTGCAAGCATAAGAACTCGCGTGTTAAGAGTGCGTGGTAGATAAATAAATGCTGAAGACATCGATCGGTTTCTACGCTTTTTTCGAAGGTAACATGGATAAAATATTCAATGACAATTCTAGATAATGGTATTTGCCAACTTCATGAGTAAATATTTATCCAGAATTACGCGTGATCTCTTGCGCCGCAGTTTAATACACGAGGTTCCGGCGTCAGAGATTGTGCCTCAGAAGTTCCTAACACTGGAAACAATTCTGTTTAAAACGTCGGCTAAATTTATTGTCCAGGATTGCTATTGTTTAAATTTCGCAAATTGGCTTCAAGAAACCTACAGCTATAGATCAATGCTTTCAGCGTTGAATTATGTACCACGCCCTCTTAAGTATGCATATTATGAATATTACTAGACGAATATTTTGCGTGCGTGGATGAGTAGGCATGCAGCAACACATATTTGTAGCTTTGAAACAAATAATTATTTCCACACCGCCAGTTTATATATACGGATAAACTCAAGCTCAGGCTTCTCCGGACAAAACTTCTAAACAAGTGCAAGGTACGTACTAGTCAGTTTCAATTGGTTTACCGTGCCATTTCCTATGGTGTTGTAAGTGTCGTATTTGTTACTAACATTTAATAGCAAATTTTATTTCTGAACTGAAAAAAAATTGTGGCAGCTACAACATATTTTGTTGGTATTCACTCTGCTAAATTTATTTTGTGCTAACCAGAAAAAAACATTTTACTGTCTCCACTAAAATGTTGTGGCCTCCACAAAATGGTTGTGTGTTTAATGCAAGATTATTTTGCAAGGAAGACTTCCTGCGAAATTTTTCTTTCGGTGTGTAAAGAATTTTGCGCCAACTTGACTCAATCCTTTACGTGCACATCTGTAGTTCTGATTCTTGATTATTGTCTGCATGTCTTTATACAAATATGTCTCTCATATGACTGTACCAACCAGAACAAGGTTACTGCGGCGCCACACGTCTGAGATTTGCGGGTGGATCCCCAACACGTTGAGGGTTAACAACATCCCATCACTGGCCATGACGCAGAGATACATATGTGCACGTAAGGCATTGAAACAAGATGATGCGAAATTCTTGTCGCCAAAAATCAGCGGCTATAATTTAAATACAAGCGAAAGAAGAAAAACTAAGTGGCAGCTAAAAATTTCCACCAATGTTATACAGCTTCATTTATTTACAACTTTAGGGCCCGATCCCACCAACCACTGTTAAGCATTTGACGTTTATTAAAGAAGATTAACAGAAGATTTTACACATTAAATCGACTGTAAATACTCTTTTAAAAAATGTTCATTCCATAACAGAGGTTGGTGAAACCGGCCCTAAGAGTCATTTGCAAATAAGCGTGCAAGAGTAATAATGAGACGAGATCGGAAAAATTCGCTGCTTCAATGACCTGTATGTGTATTCTAGGGACACCATATGACTCGGTCAGCAATTAGTCGCTTCTTTATTATTCGTTCAGCACCCTTCAGGATGTGTTAAATTACTCAACGGACAGTTGCGAAAATGACACGGATTTGGAGAATTTTGAATTCTAGCCTGTACCCAAACGAGAGTGAGAGTGAATGAGAGAGAGTGAGAGGTTCTGGTTAGCGCTTAGCATCGTGGTGAGGGGTGATATGAGGTGAGCATGGAGCAGCATCGGAATGAAAGGGCGGGGGAAACGGGAAATCCCCGAGAAAACCCGCCGACCAACGGCATCGTCCGGCTCGATTCCCACACGCGAAAATCCGGGAACCGACTCCGCCGGGGATCGAACCCGGATCGCCTTGGTGGGAGGCGAATGGTCTGACCACTCGGCCACCGCGGCCCCCCTGTACCCAAACGAAAATGCGAGTGTAACGTGCACTTATCTGAGAGTCTGAAGTGGTGTGAGAGACATTCCGACGCTGCCGAGAATGCTGGGAATCGCGCCAGTGACGTCACAACCTCGTGACATTCAAAAAGTCGGCACTTAGGAGACGCTTTCTAACCTTCGGTTTCATGCTCGCCGATGTGCGACCGGACCTGCAAACGAAAAAAATTCCGTCGCAGAACTTTCAAACGAGTCGGTGGCGTCCGGTTATCGGCAAAAATATCCACTTCCCACGAAAGTGTTTTGTGACTCACGGCAGTGAAAGAAAAATCTGCAGTTTCGCTCTGCAGCTATAATTGTGAATGCACGCTCGGATGTCGCCACGTAAATCACGGAACTCCAGTATCTATGCTTTGAATAGCCATTAAAAACTTACATTTAACGACTTTAATTATAAATACATTAATACAATATAATTATAATTGCTCCCAACGTGCGCTTGGAATGCAATGCAGCAAGCGGAGATTTTTTAATTTTTAACGAAAATACTTACGGACCCGCCTACCCCACGCTTCAAATGCGTTGCAGTATGTTCGTAAAATATTTTTTTTTACAAAAATATTCCACGTGTGCTCATAGAGCCAACGTACGAAAAGAAAACAAACTTCAGACAAGGTCGGAACCTCATTGTTAGGGCGTGGTCTACCGCGATTTTCATCGCCATGTTTTTATTTTTATATTCGTACATGTTATTTTTTCCTCCTTCTTTTAGACACAAAATGTAACTAAATTTTCCTCTTATAATTTTTTTTTATCTCGCATAGTAATGGCTAGTTAAAGCCAAAATTTACATGTTTCTGTTATAAGGAAGACACTAAAACCAACTCACTTATCAAACTGAAAAAAAAAAAAAAATTAAAAGTGAATGACGATTCTGTAGGCTACCAGTTCAACTACGTTAACTACAAAATAATTTTTTTTTGTATTTTTAAAAAAATATTGAATTTCTCAAATTTTTATTTTAAATTTTAGCATATTTATTTAAATACAAAAAAAATAATATTCCTTGTGTTTATGTACGTGACATTGTAGCCTGCGACGTCTTTATCCACTGTGAATTTTCTAAGTTTCATATGCCAGTTGGTTTTAGTGTAGTTATTAAAATGTAAACATACAAATTTATACTTTAACAAGTCATGAGAGATAAAAACAATTTCATAAGAGCCAAATTTAGTCACATTTTGTGTCAAAAATAAGAAAAAAATACATGGCACAAATAAAAAATAAAAACATGGTGATGAGGAAATCGCGGTAGACTGCACCCTTAATGAGGTTCCGACCTTGTCTGAAGTTGGTTTTCTTTTCGTACATTGGCTCAATGGGCACACGTGGAATACTTTCATAGAAAAAAACCTATTTACGAACACACTGCAACGCATATGAAGCGTGGGGTAGGCGGGTACGTTATTATTGTAGTTAAAAAATGAAAAATCTCAGCTTGCTGCATAGCATTTCAGCGCACATTGGGAGCAATTAGTACTTCTAATTAAAGTCGTTCAGTGTAACTTTTTAATGGCTATTCAAAGGAATTAATTTTGTGTTGTTTATTTTTGTGTTGTTTATATTTGTTATAGTCCTTGTGCCGTCTTCTGGGATGTGACTACATTCCTTTCAGGAATTATCTTTTTGTTTTGTCTGTTGATTACAGCTTACTGGATTTTCTTCCTTTGTTTTTTGTTTTATTCTGGGTTTTTCTGCAGTAAGGCAACATTCTCCCGCATGACGTATGTCCAAAAAAACTGTTATGTTCTCTTATTCTTCGTCAAAAATTGTGATTTAGTACGTGTTGTTTTTCTAGGACATACTTCGGATTTTCTTTCCCTCCATGTTACGATTTTATCAATATCAATTACTTTGTGGGTTGAGTCTTTCTGCTTAATGTCATTCAGCAACTTTTGAGTACAGTTAAATCCATACAATCTCTTTTATTACTCACACTGCAATGTTTTCATTGATAAAAGGTAGAAATATGTAAATTACCCCAGAAGAAGAAATCTTCGAAAGTGTTCACGTCTAACGTTAACAGCTCATAAAAACACCGCACCATTTTCCCGCCCGTGTGAATTCCGCCACACGACGCCGACGACCTGGGCTCGATCAAACATTCCAATTGTTATTTTTTTCTTTTACGGCGAAACCACAAGGACGGCCGAGGCCGGTCGTATCTACTAGCAAGGCGGTGAAACTCGCCAAACTGGTTCTGTACGGAGGCTAACTGGCCCGGCGCGTAATTATAAACACACGGGCGGTCCATCACATTAAGGCCGTTCAAATAGTCAACATTTTCCCCACAATAAATACTTTGGAAATATTTCTTGGCTCCGTGATGTGATACGAAAGGTAAGTTGTTAAGATGATGTGGTACAAAAATCAATTCCAAATTCATTAAATTAAAATATAACGCTTTCGAAGCCAATATACAAAAAAAAGAGACATTCTAGAACACTCTACTTTCAAAATTCTGTGCGGGGAAAAAAAAACCTTTCTGCGCGTTGTGATTCTCGGGTACAATAATTTATGTGACGTTGACATTTCGTACTTTTTACCGCGGTACAAGAAATAAACTCAACTAATGAGCAAACTCATGAAGGATTGTGAACGCCTTTTTTATACGAAAAGTTATTTACACAACATGTTTCAATACCTTATCAGCACGTAGTGTCAGATAATTTTCTGGCATTTTCAGTTTTCTAGCAATTATATTGATTCAAATTTTACCATAAAATTTTTCTCTTCCACAAAGCACAGGATATGTTCTTGGTCTACTGCTCGACATAAATAATAATGGAATCCTTCAGTAATTTGTCATACATAATCATTGTGAGAGAATTACAGGTTAACTTTCAAGAAAGCTTACAAGGCCAATATAAAGTGAATGCGTAACACTTTTATGATCCCCAAAACTCACCACAAATATCTTCTATGCCTCAACATTGCCACATTTACCAAAACATATTTTAAAACAGAAGTTATTGCAGAAAATCGATGATAAAATGTACCATCTAGCTCTTCCCTTAATGTCCAGTGATTGCTAGACGCGTGCAAATCCCGCACTATTATTTGGCGACAGGCAAGAATTCATTGTCCTGTACTAACCCAGACTCATTCCTTGACTTTATTGGCTCTGGATCTTCACATCTTTGTGTGTCCGAAGTACAGGACAGTTGGTAATTTACAGTTGAGCTTACATCAGTGGTTGAAAAAGTAGTCCTTCAAGGTGTGCTGCACTAACTGCAGGCCAACAACAGAAGTTATGTAAAGAAACTTGCAATCCAGCCTGCTGCGTGATAATAACTAGAGATGGTGAAACTTCGCGAATTCAATTACCTGCATGTTAGAATCAAATATCCTATGCACACTCAAGTCCCGACCATTTGTCCACTAGTGGCTACTCAGTGGAACAGCAGGCAATAAGCGAATGGACAGGACTTGAGTATGTATAGGATATTTGATTCTAACATGCAGGTCACTGAATCCACGAAATTTCACCATCTCTAATAATTAATAATAACGCGAAATATGAAGGTCCATCCATAGTGACTGGAAATTAGTAACACGCGTTTTGGGGTCTTACCTACAAATCTCAGACGGGTGTTTGGCCGTAGTAACTTTATTCGGATTGGCAGAAAAATAAGCTACCAATTTCCATGAAGCACAGCTGTAAATGTGCACACACGGCATTGGTTCAAGAATATTTTCGCGAAATTCAGGGGTCCCTCCCTACCTAGATTTTGTTTGAAGTTTTCGGTGTTCATATATAGGCCACGTATTTTTAAAAACATCACATTATTTGGAAAACAATATTCCAAATAATTTTTATCATACTAACAATAAGTAGAAGCACGAGTATTTCGCACATTCATCTGGCAGCAGCGTGGACTTCTTATTCCGATATACGCACTTGCAAGGTTTCTAGTCCACACAAGCGGATAGCACGTGATATACCAACAAATTTACTTCCGTATTTATTATTGGTTTGAAGTCGTCAAAGATAAAACAGCTGTCGTCCAATCATAGAAGTGACAGTAAAGTATACCTGTGCCTGTAACAATAAACTATATTTCAAGAGTAGCCTCAACTTATTATTATTTTTTTTTAAGTTATTTCAACACTATGTTAGTAAAGCACACACTGAAAGAAAAATTTTGTAGGAAATCTTCCCTTAAAAAATTACTTTCTAGTAAAAACAAAACAGTTTTTTGGTGAACACAACATTTTAGTGTTGACAGCAAAAATGTTTTTTCAGTGACCTGCAAAATAAATTTTGCAGTGCGAATACCAACAAAACTTTTGTCGAGGCTATAAATTTTTTTTTCGAGCAACTTACATGTTTATCATAGTCGTGGTAGCTTGTTATTGAGAAATAAAGACTTTTAGGCTTTTCCTGTGGCAAGGTATCAGAGTATTTTTTTTAGTGAAATATTTTATATAACAAGTCAGAATTTAAGTATAGAAAGACTTCGTTAAAATTATTACTAGTCATTCTGATGTAATAGGCAGGCGGTTCTTGTGCACTTTTCAATTCTGTACAAAATACAATGTACCCGTTTATTAAAGATTCCTATGATTATTGTAATTTTTTTAAATGCACATGTTCAACGCTCTTATAAATTAACCCACGGTTCAATTAACACATATGTGATTATAGGCTAATGTAGTAACAAATTTAGAAAACGTTTTGTTGAGATTCGAACAGCCTTAACAGTGGCGGCCACTGGAGAAATTCTTGCGTAAATATGTTCCCACCCAGTGTGATCGTGAAGGATCGTGGGGCAAACGGACACGTGCGCTTAAATATATACGTAGGCCTATATAGTGTCAATTTTTTTTTATTCGAATACGTGTGGCGGCCATAAAGCCAGTGGTAAGTTATTGCAAAATACAAACAGTCCGCCGTGGGCGTGCTAGATGTAAGGGCGCGTCGTGAGGTCAAAATGTCTATAGTTAGCACCCAGCCATACTGAATTTTGTTATTTTTCGCTTTTTTAAATTGTAAGAAGAAAAATGTTAAATATATGCGGTTATACCTCAAATTCTATTTACATTTCGCTACAATACAGACCCTGCGCTTTAGCTGTTAACTTATAATTACGCCGCAATCTGTGTGGCAAATGTTTTATATTCATACATTTTCCGGACAAATTGTGACCTAACTATACAATACTAGCTTCACTGCCGTGATTGTAGTCTAGCACAAAGTAAATAAAATTTGCGGTATATTCACAGATTTAACATTTTTCTTCTCAGAATTACAAAAAAAGCGAAAAATAATAAAAATCAATGTGGTGACTGAATCTTAGCCTTAAGGTGATTACACAACCAAATCTTAGCGTACGTACGTACGTGTAACAGTAGAAACACTGAGCGTGCATGCAAGCATTGACATCATCAATAAACGTATGTACGTATGTGACCAAGTCGTCTAACTTTCTACGCCTAACGTACGTATAATAAGTGGTGGTGGTAAGTGCATATTTTAGGAATTGAAATAACGTAAGAAATAATTTAAATTTATGTGAATTAAAAATATTTCACTTTTTTGTCATAAGTTTTTTTATTTTGCTCCAAAACTATTAATATACCACGATTTACTGCCAGAATTTCATTTTACCAAAAAACTACCTACGTGCATATCCAGAATCTATGTTCTGAATCATATCCAAAAATGTTATGTACGTGCGTGTGAACGTACATACGTACGTTAAGTGTTGTTGAAAATTCGGCTTTAAGTCTCAATCAACGAACACCAAAATTCATCTTGGTTGGCAGCCCCGTATAAGCTTTATATTCGCCAAATTATTTCTAGCCTTATCACGCAATACTTCTTACAAAATACAGCACGCACACGTTAAGAGCTTCAAGAAATTATATGCATTCCACGGTCAATTGATCACATTTTAAGGCTCTGCTATTATTTTACTCATCAGTAATGCGTATACATTTCATTTCTCTGGGAATGTTACGCATGAGGTCTTGTTAGTAGACCTTATATGAGGCGGCTACCACGTATTTACAATTGCGATCCAGCGTGTTCGTAAACGTAACTAAACTATTCCACATGTGCCCATTGTGCCAATGTACGAAAAGAAACCCCACTGTGGACAAGAACAGAGTGTCACTGTTTAACAAGCACATAATACTCATTAAAGACATTGTTTCTAAGCTCTCAACACAGCTAGAAACTGCCTTTTCAGACTGTCGTGGGCTACTTAAAAATTTACTAATCGGATGCAGGCGAAATTCAGAAAAAAAACGTGAAGTGATCTTTGCTACATACTTGCCCCCAATAAAATTACATATATGATCACCGCTTTTAAGTCCTCGCTCTTTAGTTTTGCAGTGGATTCGAAAATATTTTTAACGCAAATTAATACATATATCAAAAATTAATTCTTACAGTTTTAACACTTATATATCATTGTTTGTACATGAATTTTTTTTGTTGCAATACACCAAACGGATTTTTAGATTTTTGCCCCAGAAATTTCACATATTTAGTTGCCAAAATATGCCAAAATGAAGCATTTTTTTACTAGCAAACTGTACATTATTAAAAAAAACGTTCTGACAAAATTGTGTATCGTATGACTGTACAAAGTCTCAAATTTTTTCAAAGCATTAAAAAATATTCGAGTTATTTGAAACTGTCTGAAATAAATTAAAGATCACATAGTAAAAAAGATGGGAATCTTGCAAGCAAATTTAGCGCTAGGCTCATTGTGGCGACGTGGCATTTGATATACGCTCCAAGGTCACTCTTATAACTCCAGTGCTTCTGAGCCTCTAACGCGCAGGTAGGAGGCGCACAATAAACAAATTAATCAGTAATGGATGCTCGTTGATAGGACCTTTAAAAAGGTGTTCTTGTACCGCGAATAGCGTATGTCTATCAGAAAACGTCTGAGGCAATAACAAAAAGTTATTTATTATTTTTCCCCCCGCCGCCCTAACTGTGTCTGTGCAATACAACGATACAGGGATAGAATTAAGCTTTTAAAAACTAGCTAACCGTTAAAGGAGGAGGAGTTACAAAACTGTTGCAAATAGGATACTAAACTGGGAAACAAAAAAAAATAGACCCGCTACACTCGTCGAAACAATTTCCGACGTAATTTTATGTCGAGAGCCGATGTCAACGTGTCGAATGCCTAGGTCGATACGTCAAGGGCCGACATGTGACACGTCGATGTCGTGGTCGACATCGGCAATGCAGTCGTTGGTATCGGTGACACCGACGTGTCGAACAATTTCGCAGAAGACCTCCGAAGTTGGCAGAAATTCACTCTACAAAGCATCCAACACCAGAACACGAAATTTAATATAATTTTGATCGACGTCGCCGAACTTTCTGTTGCTATTTTCACAATGAAATTTTTGTTATTACGTGTGACTTTTTTTTACGGTACTATGGAATATCAACTATCTGTTACTGACATCGGCGTTAGTACAATCACATAAATTCATTATACTACTTCATTACAGCATTTACTTTTCGTTTACAGTAACAAATTTTCACTCTGAATAGTTCAACTTTGGCAAACTTCGGTAAGAATTCGTTTGTCCCATTCGGATTACGAGGGCCTGGTCCCTATCTGACATCAAATTCTAGATGTGGTACAGTTTAATTTTAAAAACACATATTTTAATTTGAAAATAGTTATACGACAATACACTGGTAATTTTGAAATTCTGTAGATATAGATCTCCGGCTATTATTATACTGTAACGAGTCAGCACCCTCGAAGACATTGCGCTGAGCAACCTGATAAGCCATGCCACCTCCCCTCTTCCCTTCATGCTACAACCAGTACCGGCGACGAGGCGGCGGACTGCGCCCCTCTATCTTCGCGCCCCTGGCGACGAGGGCGCTCGGACCTGGTTGACGTCACAAACTTTGTGAACAGGTGGGCACCTGTCAATCATCCTTGACAGGCATTCAGCTCGGACGTGACTGAATGTTACCGCAACACCTGGAAAGTCCGGTTTACATCAACCAGCATGGTCGGCGAGATATGAGAATATTTTGGGCATTGTTGCAGGTGACTATAAAAACCGAAATACCGGTGCATTGCGAGCAGCGACAGTGATTGTGACTGTGGCGTTTAGATGGGGTGTATGCGCGATGGATTTGGCAGCTAAGGACGAGGCGGGACCAGACTGCGCAGGCGTGCACGACAGTGGCATTCTTGGAGTGGTGTAAGTGTGTGAGTGAACGAAAAGGTTGGTTTGTAGCTGTGCATTGTGGGACATTTCTAGATAGAGACTTGTGCGATCGGATTTGAGAGAGACCTTTATTAAATTATGTACTAGAGTAATACATTATATTATTAGGGAGATTACCTGTATATAATATCTGTAGATGTTTATTTAAAGAAGATGAATCGCAAGTGTTTTATACTTTTGGTATAGTTTTTTTATAGAGATTGCAATAATATAAAACATTTAATTAATTTATTTTATTAACCAAACCCTTCATACCAAACGAACCTGGCTGCGCCCAGAACACCAAAGTCGTTACAATACTGACAATTACAAAAATAAAAGTTTTATTTATCTATTTATTAGCAGATTTCGTGGTTGTTTTCAAGAGCTTATTTTTCTAAAACGCTTACTTACTGACTTGTTTAAATCGATGTCCACTAACAAAATATCTACTCTGTAAAAAAAGTCCCACCGAATTAGGACGAATAGTTTAAATGTTATCCTCGATTGAATATTCCAGTCATTCGCTCGACATCTCACCTTCACATTCCCCTAGCGTTGCGCATGCGCGGGAGGTGCTTCACATGGTGAGCTCAAAGGTTGGCTGCACTGCGGGAGGCGCGACTCCGTGACGGCCAGGGTCATGCAATGATTCACTTTACGGCGTCCGTTTCCTTTTTAAGACGGCGCGCGGCCGCGGCGAAGTGTGGGGCCGGGCCAAGTCAACATTGCCGCCGTCCCTACGCCCTGAGAGTGTATAACGCAGGCAGAGAAGATAGCATGATGTCATCACACGAAGATTGAGGTAACAACCACGCCTACTTGGAACCAAAACAATCTTGACCCACTTCTGCCGTGCAGCTGTCCACCAACAAGTCGTGGTTTATGAATGTGACTACTTTGTAAATAATCAGTCCCCGTCTCTTCCAAAACATCCCGTGGCTATCTGCGAAAATATTGGCCGGTGACGTGCAAATGTTGTACAGTATCCGGTAAAACAGTTTACACTATTGGACGTTTAGGAAAATGTGGCAAGTGACGTTTAGGTGAAGAGACGTTTAGGTCAAGTGACTTTTAGGGTATATGACTTTTAGGACAAGTGACGTTTAGGCCAAGTGATGATTAGGGCAAGTGACTGTAGGACTGTATTGAAATTTTAGGGCAAATGACTTTACGGCAAACGAATTTTAGGGCAAATGACGCGCTTCGAAAGTGAACACTAAAAATTTAACCTTTGAAAAATATCACTAACCCTTGCCGCATATTGTTCAACATGAACAATAGTTTCCTATATGCTTGTATGGTTGGCATTGATTTGCCGAATATAGTTCCGTGTATTTTTTCTTCTTAAATACAACAACACAGAAATAAAATCAAATGACATCGACATATTTGAATTTTATATAATTAAACTTTTCTTGATCAAACTATATGGGTTCCTACCGACTGCATAATTTATCTTACATGCGCAAACATAAAGTGACGTGCCAAGAAGAAGTCGGACATTTTCCTTCGTCAACCGTTACGCGCGGAAAGATACGAATGGGCTGAAAATAGAAATGTTGTTGCCTTTTTTGCGTGCTCACTTTATCCCGAACCGTCTATACAAAACTTTCTGTCGGCAAAGGGACAAGACGGAAAAGTAAAATGTCAAGAGTTAAATTACCCGCATGCTAGATTCCACTGTCCTATCCACACGCAAGCTCATTTTATTCGTGCATTGTCTGTTGTTCCAGCGAATAGAAGCTGGACAAATGGTCGCGGCTTGAGTATACACAGGACAATGAATTATAACACGTAGGTCACTGAACTCGTGAAATAATCTTTTCTCGGGTAATAAATAAGGAAAGTAAACATTCTTGACTTCGATGTACTTTGTACGTTAGTAAGTTTGATAAAAAAAAAGGTAAATTTATTGCGCGTTTTTTAAAGTCTAGTAAAAACGTTAAGTTAAACTGACCATATATCGTCATACACCTTAATATCGTGATAAACCACTTTGTGGGCTTCGTAAATTGAGAATGTACACCGAGTCCACTAGATTACCAACATAGAATAAGAATGTGTAGTTTCGGCAATAAGTGACCAACAAGTTAAATATAAGATCAAAATTGAAATTTGTATTGTATTTCTTTTGTTGAAGTTCGAAGGTAGGTTTACACCACACACTGTTTTTACGTACAACTTCGGTACATTTTGACAACTACTCGTGGGCAATTACGTAATATGCTTCACAATGTAAGACAATATTTACAGTAAAAATTATGGAGTGGTCATCTTAGATGAATTTCAGAATTATAAATGTCGACTGACAAAGCATCAAATATCTACTAACAAGTAAAATGTAGTACCTCATATAACTGTCAAATTTTACTGAAGTTCAGTGGAGAAGCATGAAGTGTTCCGAAGCAAGCGGTGATTATGACTATACAGAATTCATAATTAGATATTATGGTTTATCGAAAAAAAAAAAAAAACTTGACTGTTTGCTGGATTTCAACACACATTCAGGTTACCAGAAGATTACTGGATTTAGCTTATATTTGGAGCTGTTACCCTATTTGACTGAGCCAATAGGCATCCCGACATTGTAATATTATGTAATGTCTGTTGTTGGTCTGCAAACAGCTACTTTGTGCACCAGCATATCGCCCAATCATACAAGCTGCAAGAAACTACAGTGTTTTCAACGGTATGTTGGCACAAAACATTTTCGCGATATACCATCATCTCCACTCACAGTTGTCTGTGGGACCATTTGACTGGTAAAAGCAAGTACACTGAATAACCAGTAGGGTGTAATGGTGGAACCACACAGGCTCGTCAGAGGCGACAGGATCCGTGAGAAGAAAAACAAAATATGTCCGCCAATAATAACCGAGGTTTCTGTGACGTCAACTAGACTGACATTGCGAACGCGATGCGAATTCCAAATAGAATTTATATCGATTTTAATGGAGCTGGAGTTTAATTTTGAGCCCAAATGTTGGTGAAACTCGTGAACTGGTAGTACATTGTGTTCATTTATTTTCAGAGATTTTTGTTGGTTATCGTAAACAAATGAAATCATTTTTAAGCAAACGTGTTTTGCGCCTTTATTTCCACATTTCGGAATGCCAGTGGGTAACTTAAAAAAAAATTACAAATAAACAAAGAAAAAAACTGAATTACAGTAAACATCCGTAGCTGTCGTACTACAGGTTAGTACGTAGTGGCAATGAACTACTTACATTTTTTTGTAGTATTATTGGTGGCGCGGCAGCTAAACTGATAAGAATGCACGGGTTAGTGAACATACATAATTGCCTATGATTTGTTCATAAAATCTGTAAAACATTAGAATTAAACATGCAACCTACGAAGACAAGAGAGTTGATAGTATAGAAATGAACTTATGTACTTAATAAAAATAAAAAAAAAACAAGTGTTTTATTAAGTACATCAGTTCCTTTCGTTACGATCAACTGTCTTGTTGTCTTCGTGGGTTGCATGTTCGATATTTTACAGGTTTTATCAACAAATCGTAAGTAGAGATGATGGTACATCGCAAAAATTTTATGTGCCACTATCGTCTTAAAAACACTGTAGTTTCTTGTGATATGTGTGAGCGGATGATATAAGTCTGGCACATCGCAGCTGTCTGCAGACCAATAATAGGCATCAAATATTACAATTGCGGGATTATTATAGGATTAGTCAAATATGCCAACAGTTCTACATACAAGGGAAAGCCAGTAATCTTTTCACAAGCTGAACGTGTGTTGCAACCCAACAGACAGTCAAGTTTTCCACCGATAAATCATCATCTCTAGTCATAAACAATAGTATGTGTTCATAAACCCATTAATACCTATTGTCAAGTCCCATTACAACAATCATTCAAAAATCTCAGCTGAACTGGTGTTCGCAAGAACGAGAAATTTCAGTGTCATGTCGCTTTGTCGCGCCTATGTGATTCCACCATGAGAGGCGAAGAACAAATTCTCAGAAATACAATTGCCACGTGCTCAAATAGTACAGTCTGATCTTATGCCGCCTGCCTTCGAACACCATCACGCTTCAACACTGCTAAGTTGTAAGACACAGAGTATAAATACATTTTACCAGTCTTGAAACAGACAAATAAAATTGTGTGCTAGACCCAACCATAATTGGACGGCTTTTAAATAAAAGAAACCACGCAACGTAACCTTTAAATTGAGAAAATAGCTCGCAAAGATAAGTTATTGTAAAAATAATAAAAAATAATAAAAATTGATATTTATCTGCAAGAATTTGGAACATATCAAATTTCGCTCATCAACTCCAACGAAATGCGTAGATATATTTAACAATAACAACTCAACTGTCTTATGAACGTATTGCATTTAGTTCGAAAACCAAAAAGTTGGCAACCCTGCCAGCCGTATCCTGGCGACCTAGACCAAGTACTCGTGACTTTCCTCGCAAGAGGTACAGGTGGCGTCCGTATAAATCCCAGTTCGTGGAGAAAAGCCCGCAAGTGTAAAATCCCCTGCGCACTAAGATTGCCCAATTGCCGTAAAACCCATCTATTTCTTTTAGCGTGCAGCAACAAAAACTTTTTTTCCTCCTGACTTCACCTAATTTGAGTGTATCTTCTTCCTCCTTTCCTACTTCGCTTTGTTTCTACTAAAGTTTTATTTCCCTCCAATTTTCCTCTTTCTCCCACCTTAAGGCAATCTCGTTTCTACTATTTTTGCGATAATTATTATTTTTAAGCTTACACGAGAACATATATAAAAAATCTGTTTTGCAGTTTTGTTTAAAATGGTTTTTGCCGTTACAGCTAATTTGTTCAAAACAAGCTATTATACGGTTCGACAATAAAATTCAACTAACCAGAATTTCGTTAATTAGGCTATATAATTAGCAAACTGCCTTAAAAAATCCACCAACATGGAAAAGAAGATTTTAAACAAAACTGCCAGACAGATTTTTTATATAGTCTGCTTCACGAAATAATTCCATTTTTAGACAGTTTTGAAGGCTATCATGTGTACCAATTTCTGCAGGAAATTACTTTTAATTTTGATAAAATGGATAGTTTGAGACCCAGTTAAGTGTGTTTGTGGAAAAGCCACTTGTGGCAGAGGAATACACTGCTTATTTCATGGAAACAACACAAAAATAAATGACAACAGAACTGTCAAAAAGTGGAATTCTTTTACGATCTGCTCTCGTTTAGACGCAAAAAATTAATATCGCTAAAAAAAGTATCAACAAGAAAGCAAGGCCTTAAATATATCCGGACCAGCAAGCTGTAGTGTGTGGTCGACCCCGAATTCGAAGAACACGCATTTGAATGAACAGACATTTTACCCAAAATTATTTATGTTCAATATATGAACAAACTTGGCCAGTATATCCTACTCTTTTTTCAGTCGCAGGCCATAAATATATTTTGAAGACACAACATCCGTACAGATGATGATTTGTTGCGGGAAAACTAGACTCGTTTGCTGGGTTTTAACGTACGTTAAGCTTATCAGAATATTACTGGCTTTCGCAAGTACGTGGAGCCGTTACCTTATTCGACTGAACCAATGAGATTCCAAGTATTGAATATTTGGTGCCTGTTATCGGTCTGACAACTACGTTTTGTCAGACGGATATAACCCTATGCTGCAAGAAACAACAGTGTTTTCAAGGATATGTTGTCACAACAAATTTTCGCGATATACCATTATATCTAACCAACCGACATAACAGTTCAAATGTTACTATACAAGCATTACTAGAACTTGTACTTACCTAAATTTTATTGTAACTGAAGAAGGTGCAGTTTGTTCTAAACAAGTCAAAAGTATTCCGTCATTTTTATCTTCCTTGCATTAAACTATTTGGTCGTTCGAAGTATGTGCACTAAAGAACTGAAATAAAATCAACTGAAATGGACATATCAATAATTTATATTATTAATAATTTATTTTATCGAACTAAGTATGTTCCACAACCTATGCGCGCAAACATCAAGCAATGTGTCCCGAGCGCTATAATTCTCTTGCAATGATTCTGCTTGACTAACTAACGAAAGATTTCATTACTTATGTCAAGCTGTTTACCAAGCTTTGTCCTACAGAAAAAATTGATAATACTATTTGAATAAATGTTATGGGTAAAAAAACTGAAAACACAAACACACAGACACACAAAACTACGAAACAAACATTTACCCAGAATGATGCTTTTCTTTTTTGCGAGATCTCTTGCGCCGCAATTTAATGTACAAGATTTCGGCGTCAGCGATTGTTCTTCAAACATAAGTTCTCGAGGAAATGTTTTGCTCAGAAAGTTGGTAATGCACTCTTAATATGTACGGAAGGCGGAGAGGGGCTGTCTGCTGCCATATGACCCTGACCACCAGGACCACAGAGTACATAAGGGAGGCAGAGATGTCACTCCCATGTTACAGCGACTTCCTTATTTAATGGTCGAATTTATAGAGGTGAGGGGTGGCTAGTCCCAGTATCAGTACCAACCACGCATGCTAAAATAATTTTAGTGCTTACTAAAATATTAATATTTCGCAGGTTGGCATCTATATATAACCACTTACTAATTTATAAAATTGATTGCAACAAAAACGGTAAAAAAATTTTTTTAATGGGAATTTTTTATTTTGGCTTTTATTTTATTACATTTTCGGCCGACTGATGAGAAGGAAGACTTGTAAAACACTGCGGAAAAGTGTGGTGTGTTAATTCACAGGAAAATGTTACAAAGATGTGATACAAGTATTTAAATAATTAGTCATCTAATAAAATTCGTTCACATCAATAGCTGGTTACGATAACTTATCACCTCGTACACATAATAAAGTATTTCGTAGCCAACGAGCACTAACGTTAGTAGCTACCCACAGTCGCCATTACAAGTTCTTGTCAACGAGTACAAAGTACAACACACGTGGAAATAAACAAACGTGAACGATTCCTTAAACTGAACTGAACAGTCTTACCACAAATTTGTAACTTGCCTAAGTAGTTCAAAAACACAACATACACAAACACACACTTATTTCGTATTATAAAATTTAAAAACACGGCGTTCGTTAAGCTTCAGTCAAGCCATGCTGCCCATTCTAGCCAACCTAACTTTTCATGTGTGTCTCATGACATTCGTGAACTAATTCACTATTTGAAATAATTTTTAAATTTGAAAATTACGATTAGAACTTTAGTATAAATACTTACTGTTTGAGACGACGAACTGTAATGGATTCAGACATAAAATTATGTTTTCAAATAAACAAGTTGGCCTAGTAGTAAGGTTGGCACTGATACTGGGACTCACTTAAAATAAGAAATGTTAGCCCCTATCTAGTGTCACCCCCTGACCAGGACAGCATTGTGCTGCCCGAGGTCTGTCTACTGCGCACGACTGTCATAACCGCTCACACAGCCTGCCTGCCCGTGTGAATAAAACGTGAAAGATGCATACGTGCAATCTTTTATGATATACACGTTTGCAAGCAAACAATCTTATATTTTTAGAAACGGTACCTTTCGATTTAAACGTCAGAGACCTAATTATACTAGAATACCAGCGGAAAGGATTATAAAACATAACATAAATTATTTTCAACCTGCAACGGAAGGTAACTAATTGGAAAAGTAATATAGATACGTTACACTGCAGAATGTTTCACGGAATTTCGCGTAAAGTAAACTAATTATCCGGGAGAAGAAATAGGTTCATGCAAGCGTAACACATTATTTCGAATTAAAATACGGCCCTAATTTGTGTGAAATACGTAGCTATTTTTAATTATTTTGTAAATGTTTACATAGTATGTCCACAAACAACCGAAAAGAAGCATAGTATAAGTCATTCGGAATAAAGTGAACACTAAATATTTAACCTTTGAAAAAAATCAGTAGCCGTTGCTGCACATAAGTCCACATTAACAACAGATATATTATTGTTTGTATGGTTGATAGCGAATAATTGTATGTATAGGTCATTCGGGATAAAGTGAACACTTTTGAAATCCTAGCTTTTTTTTTTTTTTTTTTTTTTTTTTTCGTTTCAGAAAATTCATGGTATCCTGCTTATTTTTAATATTCAATTGTACATATTGTACCGTACAAAAATGTAACTTATAAGATCACAATAAATAAATATAATTAAAATTATTATCCTATACGAGATGGTCTTCAAAAATGCTCAGTTTATTGCGAACCATATATAGTTCCGTGTATTTTCTTATTTGAATACAGCATTAGTGAAACAACATAAAATGCAAACGCCTCTCTGTATTTAATGCACTTAAAAATATTTATTTAAGTTCTAATTGACATACCAACTGACTGTATAATTTTATTTAATTAGCGCCAGCCAGCACAAAGCGACGCAACCGAGCCGATTGTCGTTGGCACATGCCGCTAATGCTTCGCGCCACAGAGGTAGTTTAAAATTCCACCGACAGGTGGCATCTCAGTTAGGTTTACGCCGCTTCGCTTGGAAGCGAATTGCGTCATTCAGTTTGTCCGTTGTGTAATGAATATGGGTTTCTTATAAACACATTCAAAAGTATTAGAAGTGACTGTTTATGAATATCATTGCTAAATTATGTGAAGTCATTAGTAATGTAAATTGTTTTGTTTTATGATCGCCAACCTGAGTATCTGGAATTAGAAGCAGCACTTTTTTTCCTGTTTCACACATTAAGAAAATACGTTATTTATTGTTTCTCTTTACGTGCGTCGTCGTCGTTCATTGCAGTATGCTGAACGGAACTTGAATTCTTGAGTTGCGTGTGTCGTGTGTGTTTTTAGTGGCGGTTTTAATTTAAAAGTTCGACTATACTGTACATGCATTTACGAGATTCGTAACGGTAATAGAGCCGTTCGAGTAGACACAGAGAAACCAGTGTTATAAGACGTTTACTCGCATTTATTTATAACTAAGATTACTACTGAGTATAGCATACATTCAGCACCCGTGAACTTAATGAGTAGATATTGTAGATAACATTTATCGGAGCAGTATAATGTAAATGTAAACATTGTACGAGCCTATGTAAATCAAAGCACGTGGCAATGTTGATGTTTACACGCAGCGGAAAGATAATCCTGGGCTAATACGGGGACGGAAATGTTAGTAGCAAAATGCTGCACGATGACATTTTATATGCACAGTGTGGCAACATAGCACTTCTACATGTTGCACTCCACATATATCTTACCACTGCTGTACTTACCTGCATATTATGGGCGAGCAATCCAAACACGATTTTGAGTTTACTTGACGTAACATACATAAAATATGCGCACGAGAGAACTTGACCCGTGCAGTGTTGCCACAATGTGGACATAAAGTGTCGTCGTGCAACATTTTGCTACTTATTTTTTGTCCTCAATTTATCCTAGGATTCACTTGGTTTGCCTATTGTACGGTTGGACACCCGAGTGACGGAATTTTATACCTTCAGCTCGCCCCTTTCCCATAACAGACATACATTTTTCGTTTTTCATAACTGTTGATGGTGCTGTAGTTGTTTTGGCTTCTGTACTCGTAGCTGTCGTGTGTACGGAGAGGCTCGGAGCCCGGAACACGGACGACATCCGGACATCCGTCGCGCGCCTATCAGGCAGGAAACAAGAGCACCACGGCTCCCAGACAAGTTGGCGACAACACATTAGCGATCCCCGAGGAGTAGGAGGGAGGAGGGGTGTGAGCCCCGGAAATACGCTCCGCCCCGTCGCTTCCTGTTCGTCGTCGCAGCAGCCGAACCCTCTCCGCGCCATGATACGGATCACGCAGCGCCGTCGTGGCGAGCAGTGCTGTCCTTATAGCTGTGTGGAACTACACCGAGACCTCGTATCACTGTATAGTCTGTACAGTGTAAGCCTGCCGTATGTTGACATTTCTCTTCTCAGGAAATATTCTGGGAACTCCGCTGTGTTGCCCTTTAAACCACCCTGACTTACAGGAAAAAACAGGTCCTCTGCAATCTTGTATAAGATGCTCTTCTTAGAAGATAAATGTCAAAATTAGGCAAACTTACACTATACAGACTAGACAAGAGAAGTTTACATGTTATAGGTGGTTCAACTTAAGTGAGCAGATTTTTTAATGTTTGTTGCAATGGGAGTTTACTATTAGAATTTATTGGTTTGTAAACGTATGCCACTGCTAGAGATGACGGATTATCGCGGGAAAACTTGATTGTTTGCTGAGTTTCAACAACGTTCGGCTTATCAAAAGATTACTGGCTTTAGCTTGTGCGTGGAGCTGTTACCCTATTTGACTAAGCCAATAAGAATCCCGATAATAATATGTGATGTCTATTATTGGTAGAGACGGGAAAAATTCGCGGGTTCACCGACCTGTAGGCTAGCATCCAAAAACATCTGTGTATTCAAGTAGACATTATCTTCTCACTGGCTGCTCCAAGACGCAGTGATATGGGCCTGCATTAAGTTGCTTCTGTACTATTGGCTAAGCGACTTACAGCAAGTGTCAAATAAGTCACGGGCCAATTGCGAAAGTGGCACGAACTTACAGTTGCTGGAATTATAGCCTGGAGCCAAAAGAAAGCGCGAATTTTTCAGGTCTCTAATTATTGGTCTGCAGACAGCTGCGATGTGTCAGACGTATATCACCCAATCATACATGTCACATAAAAATACAGTGTTTACAAGGGTATGCTGGCACAAAAAAAATTTTCGCGATATGCCATCTATATAGAAATCGTTCATGTTTTGTTGACTAAACCTGTATTGAGTGACAAAGTACAAAAAAGAACAAAAACAATCTCAGAGAACTGATGTACCTAAGAAACACGCAACAACACAGCCTTTATTATTAGCAATAGTAATATTTTCAGTCAACAGAGCATTGAATTAAAAAATATGTGGATCCCAATGATTAAAAGAGAAACAAATTTACAGCACAAAATAAAAACAAACACCCAACCCACCACAACCAATCAGAGTCAAGACATGCTGCGCGACCAATCAGGAGTCACCTCGTCTCCCATTGGCTGAGCACGATAAGGGGCTTTACCCTATATAAACCCATGGTTTTTCCAGTATCCTCAGGCTGGGATTGATTGGAGCGGCTCTCATGGTCGTAGGGACTCACGCACTACTACTCCACGAGTTTAGCTAGCCACTTGCTGACAACACTCACCTCACTATACAGACATCACGACACTACATCACTCCAGCCTAGCTGGAGGGGAGCTTAACTCCTCCGCCGTTTACACAAACACGTAATTTTATTAATGGCAACAAC
>PNEQ01051212.1:5622-41349 GCA_003012365.1 Medauroidea extradentata
TATATATATATATATATATATATATATATATATATATATATATATATATATATATATATATATATATATATATATATATATATATATATATATATATATATATATATATATATATATATATATATATATATATATATATATATATATATATATATATGTGCGAGCCACAATACCACAATATTTTTTTTTTACTCTTGACTAGTTGATCTTCAAATACCATTGAGACGATGGACAGTTGGGCTTTAGAAAACAATACGAAACTGTTGTCACTCAGTACTATCCAAGAGTTATTGATGTAACAAATGTGACATTGTGTAGTTTGTACAGTAAAATAAGACTGCATACTTTATAGGAAGTATCTATGTTTGAGGGTGTGACGTGTGTGTACAGACCCAGAGAACAAGGAGTACATCCTGGACTCTGCCGGAGTGTCCCTGCTGGTGCGATGCCTGTCCTCGGCAGACGAGGAAACTGTACTCGACACCATCACCAGCCTCATGTACCTCGTCACGCCACAGTCTAAGTCAGGTGCAGCTAGTTTTTCTGCCAGCGTGACCACAGAACCATCCATATTGTGTATAAAAGTCTTACATAGTTTCTATGGTGGTGTAGTCTCTACAGTATAAGTTTGCCTGAATTTAACATTTACATTCTAAGAATTGTGTCTGTCTACATGATTACAGCGACCAGTTTCTCCAGAAAGTCAGGCTGAGTTAGATCTAGCAAACATATACTGTATAAAATATATTGATTATGTTTGTTCTTCATACACTGTTCAATGGACCTGTACCAAGTTGCAGGCATAAAATGCATAATGTGTACAACAAATTTGACTGTAACCCCCACTCCTCTTCCATTGTCAATTTGTGTATGAATTATAATATATAATTAATAGGGTAACTTGTGCTAGATATTTGTGTATATAGTATATGGATAGCACATTAAACTGGGATAAGCATTTACAACATGTAAAAAGAAAGGTTACACCTATACTAGTCGGAGTTTTGAGTAGGCTGAAAAGAATATTATCCACAAAATGTTTAAGACAGGTGTATTTTGCTATGATAAATTCTCATTTGTAATTTATGAACATCATTTGGGGAAGGAAAGGTATAGTCTAAATCAATTAAAACAGAAGTGTTACAGAGAAGGGCATTAAAGAGCCTGTGGGGGATGAATTTTTTTACATTTGAGAAATCAGTATATATTACAACCAAAGTTTTGCAGATAAGGATGAACATATACAAAAACATAGCATTGTACACTTACAAGGTAATAAAAAGGTTTTGTCACAGTAACAACAGTATTTAAGGCCTTGTTACCGAGTTTTGCAGTGATTTCGAAAATATTATTTTCATTGCTACCTAATACTCATATCAAAATTTCGCTGCACAGTTTTGACACTTATATGTTATAATTTGTAGCTGAATTTTTTTGTAGAATTATACTGAATGGTTTTTTAGATTTCATTACCCAAAGTACCACGTTTTTCGTCGTGAAAATAAGCAAAACTGAAGGAAATTATTTTTTTGCTGGCGAATGGTACATTATTTAAAAAACGCATCCACAGTATTGTGTATCGTGTGATTGCACATTGACTCTAATTTTTTCAAAACTTTTGGTTAAAAAACATTTGAGTTATTGGCACCAGTCTGAAAAAAACTCGGGAACGAGCCCTTAATATAGCTTCACATGATTATAAGACAAGGTTTGCATCTGATTTGAGTGTAAATGAAGTAGCTACAGTTCAGTATGGTAAATTGGGATTGTGTTATCAGTCAGTGTGTTTCTATTTATAATAAGTTGCCAGCGGACCTTAAGAATTTAAAAGTATTGAATATATTTGAAAGAAAATTAAAGGAACATGTATGGAACCAGTTCTTGTTATCTGATGAGTATTAATTTTCTTTGAAAATATTGTTATTAAGCATAAATATTATTTCTTATAATGTAAGGTTATGAGAATAATCTTTAACTTATGTTATTGTCTTTAGTATGAAATTTTTTGGTACGTTTTACTATGAGAGCGAATGTGTTAATTATTTTTGGTAAATTACCTCTGATTATGTGACATATCTTATGGATATAATTTTTTTTAAAGGCCATAGTACTTGTGTACAGTTCCAATATAGAGATTTTAGCTCTTAGGAACGTTTTGTGTAATTTAAATAAAGTGTTCATTGTCTGTGTAATTCGTTTAGTATACTGTAGTTAGTCATGAAGATTATACTAATATAAATATTCCAAGCGTTTTCTACATAAATTAATGCTGTGCTTATTAAAATATTGTGTTGTATTGTGTTTTAAAAAATGCTAAACAAGGCATACTAAATGACATTGATGTTGACACATTTATGCTGTCATAATAATAAACTGCAATATATTTATTAGAGTTTAGGTGGTAAAGTTTTATGACTGATTGCTGTATAGCAGCTGCAAAGAATTACAGTGTGAGGTCGGCAAATATCAATGCAAAATAAACACTAGCAAATTATAGGTGATACGAGTATTCTCACTGTAATTCAGATTCATATTTATAATTGTCTTGCATATTGTAGTCAACTATATTTAGACCTCAGTGCTGTGCTAAATGTTGTTTATTTCACGACACACACAGTCTTCAGTGAACTGTAAGCAATGCTGGACATGCTTCATGCTTAATCTGCACAGTGTTACTTTATTTGTATCCTACATAGTTCTGGGTAGCAATTTTACTATTTGTATTATGTGTGAAAGTAATAAGAGCTGAACATATTCTGTGAACTTGTTTATCTGAACTTGGTAGGACTGGCTCTATTTTTTTAGAAAACTAAATTTACTTGAGTAATATAGGTTATATGATATGCATGAACTTCTAAATATGAACATTGTACAGTATTGTATTGATGTAGACAAACTCGGTATCAAATTACATTTTTTAACTTTACATTATTGAACATTTTACATTAACTTTTGTCCCATTTAATTTGTGTACAAAGTGAAGTTCACTTCCGTGCATTTAGTATAGTAGAATTTTTTTCTTGATTATTTGAGAAATGTAAATTCACTCGGACTCACTCGCATGGCACTCGATTTGTTCTGACACACATTGGCCAAGTTTTCTTGATCACATGAGTCAGTAAACGTTAGCCAGCATTGATCAAACTCATCCTTTGAGTGTATTGAAGCAACATTGTTCCAGTTGGTTCATAATTTGGACGTAAACAAATTTTACCCAGATCACTTCTGAAACTACTCGGGTTGATACCTATTTCATCCTACCCAGACTAACCTCGTGACTTCAGAAAATGCTATCATGTAGTGCGTAGTGCATTATCTTGCAGCAATCAGTTACGGTTTATAATATTTCTCCCAAATTATAATGTACTTCGTAGCAATAAGAGCGTTGTTACAAGAAATATTTCATTCTAAAAGACAGTTACCAAACGTGTCAACATTTATAAATAATACAACATGGCGGTGACTTATATAATTGTTTTTCCATTGTTTTTTCGTACCTATTAACATATCTGTAGTGGTGATTACAATATTTTAAGTGAAGATGGCTATTATGAATATCTCATTCATATAAAACACTTTTCCTGCTGTAAATTTAACACAGGCAGTGACATATTGTGTGTAGTAGGTTAGGCCTACATGCAACATGTTTTCCCCATGTTATTAATTTAGTTAATTGTTGTTTATGCACAGCTTGGGTATAATTTTGACTGAAATGTATAAACACATATTTAGATTTAAGTCTTACGTTTCTCTCAGAGATGTATAAATGTGACTATATTGTGGCGTGTCAAGCGATTGCCGTTAACTTCCGATATCCTGGTCACGGCGCCAGAAAGTGACGGGTCGGGCGGAATGACGATGCTTACATTATTGGATCATCCTGGTCAGTTAAATGTCTGATCCTTAAAGAAGGCTGTATGAATTGAAATGGACCTAGCCCATAGTTGGAGACAGTCAACACTTAATTTTGAGCGCGGAATTTGTTTATTTACTTAGTTAACTTCCCTCTAGTTACATGGTTCAAACTGCGGTTAAGATCAAACAAAAGTCCCACAGTAGCCCGACAGGAAAGTTCAACGGTTGTTTACATTATTACTTTATAAAATTTAAATAAAACCTGGTGACGCTTGTGAGAGAGTGAAAGTGTAAATGTAGGAGAGCTCAAAAATGCAGTTCGAACCGACAAAACCTCCTCAGCCAAACTTGTTGACACAAAACAAAAAGAGAACTAAGCTCGGGGGCCACCGCCCCGATATATTAAAGTCCGCCTTACACCCCACATCACAACCGTATCGCCTATATTTCCTTTTCCTTCTACACTACAAACATACGAGACGCCTACACACGACAGACACGCACCACGGCTCACCAAACACAGACCCCTCAACATGGCGGACCCACGCCACCAACCTTCACTCTCTCTGCCGCCTCTGGTGGCCACCCACCGAAACACAAAAATAGAAAATTACCATCTAAATAAAATACAACACATAACTTATCAAAGCAAAAGATAAATACCCTAAGGATTAAACATTTGCATGAATATTATTTATAAGAATTAAATTTATAATATAAAAACACAATTTATGTTTGAAATAAAGTCTGTTATTGGCTGGCACCGGCCCGCGTACAAGTATCTCTGTCTCTCTCGCACACTCACAGAGCGGCGGCGCACGTGCACGTCATGAAAAGTAAAATTAGAAGTAAAACTGTAAAATCTAAATATAGCGATTCCAGGAACTGGGAAGGCACACCTGTGCCATCAAACAGAACTAGCCAACAATACACTCAGCCCTGAGTTACAATGCAATTATAGTTAAGCTGCAAATGATAATCTAAAATTAAATTAAAATACAAAGTTGCCTCAGCCTAAACAAACCAAATTAAATATAAAATGGATAATTTCAATACTGATACAGATAAAATACCAAACAATACCTACCAAACTCCTGTCAACAATGCCTTAAAATAATTAAATAGATAATAACAAATTCAATAAATCAAACATAAGGAAATAATCAAAAATAAAAAAAAATTAAGACAGGAAATAATAAAGGCCTAAGTGGTGGGTGGACCGCCTCGCAGTATCATTTGTCTTTGATTTGCCTGTGTCGGATAAATGAGAAGGTAGCTAGGAAGGGAGGGGTGCACTGACAAAATTGGTTGTCTCGGTTCGTATAGACAGCTCAATCTATTGTAGGTATTTTATTTTTAGGAGAGGGTACAAAGTATGTAGGTATATGAATATTTTGCCAGTTTGTACCATATTTATGGGTTTGGATTGAAAGTAGTGAAATTGTCCCTTTTGTGCATAGACGTTCATATTTTTACTGTAGTGTGTAACTGCAAAAGGTGAATGTGATATGTTGTGGTTTTGCAGAGATAACGTCGGTGGAGATGATAGAGTGTATGTTGCGGCTGTCACGCAGCCAGAACCCTCGCCTCAGCAACTTGGCAACCGTGTTCCTAGAGGACTACTGCCAGCCGAAGCAGGTAGACGCAGTCAGGTCGTCGTTGCTGCAGGGCGGCGACGTGGCAACCATCCCTCTGCCCCCGGCCACGGCCGTCACTCGCTGACACTAGACACAGTCTAGCATTGTATCCAACATCAGTTTTGTGTAGGAATATTGACTGCATGTGCATTTTAATAAGAAGACTGATTGTATACTGTACTGACAACTAAAGAATGTTGCACAATTGTTTTACAAAATAAATACAGTATTGCATGACATAATTTTTTATTTGAAAACTTCTTTGTTACTGGCACTGTATGTCCATACTATATGTACAACTTGTACTTGTGTGTATATTTTTATGTCCTAACAGACATTTAGTGAGCACTAAGTTCTTCCTAAAACACTTTGTGAACACACATGCCTAAAGTGTCAGATTGTTATTTTTGTTACACACATTACATTGCAAAATAAAAATGTGTAGGGAGCATATCAATTAGTATAGTAGGGAACTTAATACAGATTGAAACAGCAATGACACAAGTGTATTAACAACCAGGTATATAACAATCTGTAGAAATAAATGCCAAGAAAGTACGACATGTGAATAAAATAATGTTAACTGCGCAGAAACACCCATAGCATTATTTGTGTGTCATTTCACTTTCTATGCTTAGAAGTGTAAAGAGAGCATTATCAATAATAGTTCTAAATTAAAGCAAACATACAAGCCTGATAAGTATCTTAATGTGTCTTTTCTCAGTAGTGGTTGTGGTGTAAATGTATATATTATTAGTCCTATAGTCATCGGTGCTGTATATCATTTCTCTGTAGTAATTAGCTAAGTGAATTTCAATTTTTTCCATGCTTGCTACTGTACGAAAGTGTACATGTGTATACATATGCAGAGTTAAGTATAAACAGAAACCTGTGAATAAAATGAACAAACATATATATAACAAACACATTCAGGTCATGAGAAATTATGAAAATATCGTATTTATTTGGGGAAAAAAATGCTTGAAATTATAAGTTTTATCCTTAAAAGGGATGTACGTAGTATCAAAACAGTGAATTTTCACAATTTTCAACAAAAAAAAATTTCCTAATTTGCTATAGAAGGTCACAGCTCGGCAAGCCGTAGATGATGATGCTGTATACCTTCGTACATTATTAGACAGGCGCAGACTTTATTATTTCTGGAGAATTAATGGAAGAAAGGGAAAATAATTTTTTATATATCTACTGTCAATGCTACAAAAGTAAAGTTTATGACTATGTAAGAAGTAATACAAAAGTATCATCTACAGATTTTTGAGCCTTGATTTTCTATGATGGTGCTCTATCCCCTTTATTTTGGACTTGACTGAGTAGCAGATGTATTGTTTAATGTGAATGCTTTGATGATTACAGCAATTATTTTGATGGAATCATTAGTATACTGCAAAAGAGCTACAAATTATGCTCTTATGATATGATTGGTCCAATTCCAAAACTCGCCTCGTTCATCACCAAGGAAAAAGTGTTCTGAACAGGTTTGTGTTCCTTTTAAATGTGCGCTAAAGTTGACGTGGTGATAATTTCCAAAACTCGTATTATTTAGTAACAGACACACTTTGAAAAACTGCTTTGGCAATGTCACAAATGGGCTTGCAAATCAGTTTTTCGTGATTTGCGTAGTTTTAGTGAAAGTGGACAAAGGGAGTTTTGAACTGCACTATTCATATTGCAACAGCTGAAGTGAACGGTGTTAGTAAAAAACTTAGTAGGCTGAAGATGCAGGGAGACGAGACAAACTACGCACTGAGACAGAAGATGAAGGAACTGAGATAATTGGACATAACACCCAGATGAGACATGGGCACTGCAACTGGCCTGGGGGGGGGGGGGGTACGTCTTTTCAGTAATAAATGTCTCTTTCATTACCTACAATAATATATTTAGTTTCACAGTAATACGAAACATATTAACTTTGTCATTGATTTCTTTTTCTTGGTCAACAATCTCGTTAACGAATCCTCCGCTATATTATATTCCATTTGCTGCACATGTTGGCACAATTGGTCCTTTCGCTGTGACGTGAGCAAGGTTGAATTCTATCTTCATGTAAAATTTGCACACACAAATGCCCATTATATTATTTATAGTAAAGTTGGTGGTGAATTAGGTGAAGCAATTTTAGGTTGCAATGTCTCGCTAAGTGTGCAACGACAAAATTAGAGGCATTTCAAGAGCTGTACCAGGTTAAGAAGTATAGACAACTTACATGCATGCCGGTAGATGGCATAGCAAACAAACCAAAACGTAAAAGCACTCGTATAGATTTGTGGGTATCGATTGCATAAAGGCTTGGCAGGCCGCCCAGCTTTCAATGAATGTGGTGGGGGAAACTAAGGATCTGTGCAATCGCCAGTGTGTCGCTGTACTTGATTGTTGGTTGCTGAGATGTAGCCGGGTGCACATGCTGTGTTGTGTGTCGTCGTGGCACTGGCACAAAGTTTGGAGTGTGCAGGATCACAAGAGAAAATTATTGTTCCACTTTGTTCAGTAAGAAACATGAGAAAGAATTACAAATTCCATATTCTGGCTAACAAAATTGAAATGCAGTAGCTCCCAAATTGTATGTTCCAAATTACACGTTCTTCTCAAATACAACATATTGTTTGTGTCCTACATTTCCTATGTTAACAATGTAAATATTTACAATAAAATATTTGTACAGTTTTGTGTGATTTTGATTAAATCTACACATTACAGGTACTTATACCGGAGCCAAATAATAATACTGTAATAGGACCGCGGCAGCCAAATGTTCAGACCAATTGCCTCCAACTTAGCTGATCTGGGTTCAATCGGCAGGATCATGTCCCCGGATTTTCGCGTGTAGGAATTGTGCCGCACAATATGATGATATTACATAATATGTCTTTTTTTTTACTGTGGTATATTTATGTGCTATGCCAAACATGAGAAACTGTTAACATTTATTGTTTAAATAATTCATGTTTATCTCAGATTTTGTGAATATTTCACTCAAAATTGTGACAGCCTTAAAAATTATTTTTTATTAAAGTGTACAAAAATAAGCAATTGATGTTTGTGTAGGTGTGCCGAATATTTGTAGTGCTGCAGCCAACAGAATAATTTTGTGGAGGCAAGGCTCCGACAGATACGTTAACTGTTATTTTTATAAATTTGTACACTATAACAATTAATATAAAAGTATAACACCATTTCAGCCAGCTAATTAGCCACTTTAGAAATGAAAAATGTTTGAAACCACCATTTTGCTCATCGAAACCCCAAATTTTTGCTGGTAAGGACCTCTAGATGCACAACTTTATTTTAAGGGGAGAGGGTGTTTCTCAACAGCTAAATCAATTTTATTGCAGTTTCACTGCTGTTCCTCCTTCTCACCTACCACCCTCCAACAAAAAAAAAATAAATAAATAAAAGCTTGCAAGTGCCCATGGAACCATGGATGAACACTTTTAATATTTTCCTGATTGGTAAGCGTATTTTTATGTGCTCACATATCACATTGTATACACTTATCCTCAAAACTATTAAAACAGTACGTGCATTTTGAGTACATTATAATAGTCACGTCAAGGTATCCCAAGGCATCAAGTTTTGGTTCATCAAAAAATGTGGAACGCTTCACGATTTTGCGTGTCATCCTTGCGCAGGGGCCATGCTAATCTTCTCTGTATCGTTCCAATTTTAGTATATGTACCGCCGAAGCGAGTACAACATTTGCAGCCTAAACATAAATTATATATAGTGTACTAAAAACATTAAAATCAACAGGTGTATGGTAGGTTTAGTTTCAATTTCCGTATTAAAATTTAAGAATAATACTTTTATTTTTACACATATGTTTTTAAACTAATTTAGCTACATACTTTTCAGCCAATTGAATTGTAAAAAAAATATCATAAATGTGTTAAAATCGTATAAGTTTAATATTATATTTAAAATTTGCTGCAATATTCCGTATTCAAAGAGTTACACAAAAATTGTATAGATAGCGCTAACAATTGCAGAGATGTTGTCACAACAAGACTATCAACATAACTAGCCAGCCATTTCCTCAGTACCCTGTACGCTATAAATTTACTATTTAAAATGTCATTTAAGCTGCTGAGTAAATATAGTTATCATATTTTAACTAAAATTAATAGTTTGACATGAAATGGTTGATAATTTAATGAAATATAACATGTTAATTTGATATATTTCCAAGATGGCGGAAAATCCTCAAAAAAGCTACACGTACGTTTAAAACAGGCATACTAGTAAGATATAACCAACGACCTAGGTCGTTGGATATAACCGACAATGTCACATATCACATTCATTACTCATTTACTCACATAAATTAACAAATAAATAAATATATATATGTTAATTTACAGTTGTAATGAATATGTTACATATTGGAGCCCGAAATGGTTAAACATCGCCTTTTCTACTTGTATCTGGGATTCGTATGAAATATGGTCTTTGCTTAAAACTGAATGTGACAGCCAGGCGATGAGCGAGTGATCTACGATACCAATGTACACCAGTTAGGAGGCCGCCTGGTGGCAAGTATACACTCTCTCACTCCCTATGAATGTCATTTCATCCTCAATCATCCTTCGCATCAACATAAGCACCATAGGCATACCCAGATGGAAAAAAGTTGCATTTGAAATAGGCCAGATCTGGGTCAGATATGAATTACGTTATATTTCCCTATCCCTGATACCAAATCTGGCCAGTTTCAGAACTAGCCCAGATATACTTTTTCCATAATGGGTATTAGAGGTTGCATTGTTCACAAGCTGTTAGCGAGCGTTTGCCGAAACTGTTTGCATTTACAAGTTATCGCTAAAATTCAATATTCAGTGAACAGAAATGGCTACCAACATGGACTTAAGAAATTATGTATTTGCTAATGCTGGAATGTATATAGCAAATAATTTCTTCATGTTTACGTTTGTTGGAAAATTGAAAGATGTCACAAATTTTTATATGTTCAACATAATAAATTGTAGAAGGAAATTACACTGTTGTAAACAGAAGCGCTAAAATGCTCTGTTCACAAGTACCACGGCCAATTTAATCACTAAAATATGCCTCGTACCTCACTTGATGTGTACTGGTGACTCCCATTGCTTTCCTATTGTAACAGCTATTGCAACTATGGCAGAGGCATACGTCACTGGCTTCACGCTGTATTAAAATAGGCTTCGTGGCTGTAGTGCCTGTATTCGATGTCGTGCTTATAGGATTTGTGGCCGAGCTCATAGGCGTGCGCACAGGTAGGGCTGGGTGGGCCTAGGCCCTACCTAAAGTTTCGGAGGGGCCTTTGAGCAGGGCATAAATATGCTAAGAAATATATATTTATTTACATTTCCTACTATCAAACACGCCAGCCGACCGGCAGCGCGTACCTACACACACCGGAATTACAGTCAACAATGCACATTTATCAGGTCCGCGACTCCGCTCTGTGTGCAGTTAATGACGCTATGACGTGGTGTATGGGCAGGGGCCCCGAGGGTGAGGAACCCCGCTGGGACCAGGACGTGCCGGGTGCTGAGCTCAGCTGCTTCATGCGCCGGGCCGTGCCCTTTGTTCTAGCTGTACCAAGCCAGAGTGGGACAGGACAACGGGTAAACAAGCAAAAGAGGAAAGAAATGTCGCTGTCGGGTGCACAGAAGAGAAAGGCAAAGAGCGAGCACGAACGGGCTGCTTGTTCTATGAATATTGTTGCTGCATTCAGACGTGTTGCTGAAAGGAATGAAAACACGTAAGTACATGAAATCTATTAATCTGATTTTACTTTCGTAAATTTGTATAACAATGGTTCTGTTGAACTTTATACTCTTTAACTTTGCAAACGATGAGAGAAAAAGTTTACAACTATTTTATTTTGTTTACTTTAGATCATCATCTGCTGAATTTGACATTGCTCAATCTCATCGCAGTATTTCTATAAACGAGTTGGAGTCATGTGCTGAGAGCAGCAACGTCCAGATACCGCCCAACAATGGAGAAGTTGAGAAGAGTATTTCTGCTACTCATAATACTGATACTGGTACGTAAATGATAGTAATATGAGATTCTGATAGTAATAGTACAGTTACGTACTGATCTCCAGACCCAGGGTGTCTATTCGGTAACTTAAAGTGACCTTAAGGATGTTCAAGTGCGTTAAGGTAGGGGGAAGTAATGTAAACAATATTGCTGTCAAAAAAAGTCGCGAAAAAAATACTTGCGGGGAGAGTGGATCAGGGCTTTCATAAATATTTTTAAGGAAGAGGATAAATGTAATTAATCGTTGTTCCTAAACAAGCATGCCTCCTCGGCTCCGCCACTTAGTTCTAGCGCCACTGGTCAGTAAAATATAGACATATAGCAAAATTATTAAACACCTACAAATAAATGTATATATTTATTTGTTGTAGATGCCAGTTTAGACAGTGGGAGGAAAATATGCCTCAGAAACAGCAAACTGTGTACTACCAAGGCATATGATCCAGCAACTTCTACTCCCGAAAATTCTTTAGAGTTTCACGACCGTGTTTAACTTGGACCAACAAGACCCATTTTGGACGTGTACCCCAGAAGGACCTTTGGCTGCAAGCAAAGATCTTTCCAAGCGGATTGGTACAAAATGCATAGCTGGCTGGAATATAGTGAGGAGAAAGATTGTGTTTTCTGCTTTCCTTGCAGACTTTTTTCTTTTGAAGACAGTAGTCAAGGTCATAGTAGTAATGCATTTTCCTGTTCTGGATTTACGAATTGGAAAAATGCAACAAATCAGTTCAGGACACATGAAACTTCGCGTACTCACATAGCAAGTGCCGAAGCATGGTCAACATACCTAAACAAGGACATCGCCGAAATTCTTGATGACGGTCAACATGCTCTGAAAAATAAAAAAAGAAGCAGAACGAATGAAGAACCGAGAGGTAATGCAAAGGTTAGTAGAAATTGTGAGATGTTTAGTTATTGGAGGACGACCATTTCGAGGGCATTTGGAGTCCACTGAAAATGTAACAAAAGGACTGTTTCTTGACACTGTAAACCTCTTGTCACAGTTTGATGGTGTTTTACACAAACACATTGACGATGGCCCAAAAAATGCAACCTACATTAGCAATCGTATCCAGAATGACATTATAGCTTCATTTCACAACCTTGTTTTGCAAGATATTGTTTGTGAAATCAGAGGAAAGAAAATAACAATAATTGCAGATGAAACATCTGACTGTGGCCACCATGAGCAACTGGCACTTTCAGTTCGCTTCTTTGATACAAAATCAAATCGTCCATGTGAACGTTTCATAAGTTTGCTGTGAGTAAAGAAGGTGGATGCTGAAAATATATTTCATACTTTAGACATGGCTGTCAATGAGTTGTTAAACACATCATGGTCTGAAGTTTTATCTACTTGCTTTGATGGAGCAACAACAATGTCTGGCGAGTTGAGTGGTGTCCAGGCGAGGTGTAAAGCTAAAAATGACAAGCTTCTGTATGTGCATTGTTATGCTCACTGTTTAAGTCTAGCCCTTATTGATGTGTGTAATTCACGAGTAAACAACAGTATGATATTTGACTTTTTTGGTACAGTGCAGTGCATATACACATTTCTTGAGGGGAGCCCAGTGAGACATGCAATCCTCGAAGATGCTGCAAGAAATCTTGGGAGAAAAAATGTTTCACTGAAATCTTTATGCAGGACGAGGTGGTCCTGCCGGGCAGATGCAGTAGATGCCATAAAGAAACAGCTTCCGGTAATTGTTGAGTCATTTGATACTGTCATCAAAACTACCAAATGTCCCGAGGTAAAAGCAACTGGAAATTAAATTCTATCACAGATAAAATCACTTCAGTTCATAATGACTTTAGAAATGATACATCAAATCTTGATTCTTGTCAATAAGGTCAGCAAGATTCTTCAGTACCCAGATTTGAACCTCGTGACTGCATTGGAAGAAGTCGAAGCTCTCAAAAGAAGTCTATTGTACTTAAGGAATGAAGAACATTTTAGTGTGGTTTTCAGAGCTGCAGTTTGCTTGGCTGACTCCATGAACATCCAAAAGCCAACATGTAGAAAGAGGAAAGTACCAAAGAAACTTGATGACAATTGGGAAAACAATACTTCATTTGATTCCTTGGAGCAAGAGATCAGAATTACCGCATATTTTCCTGTCATTGATACACTGACAAGCGCACTTGAAGAGCGATTTAGTCAAGAATCAAGTGAACTCATTAAGTCTGTAGGTAATCTTCTGGACCTAAATACGTCTTCACGTGATTATGAAGTGATAACCGACTTATTTGGTATAGGAATGTCAGATCTATCACCTGAAGTAACACTTCTCAAAAATAGAGAGTACACATCGGGGCGAACAACAAACCTTCCGACTTGGCTTGACTGGCTTGGAGATGCTACACATAATGAAATTTACTGTAACTTTTCACTAGTACTTCAGCTGTTCAGCATCATGGGGGTCACAAGCTGTGGTGCTGAAAGAGCATTTCCCAAATTAGTTAATGTAAAAACGAAACTCCAATCAATTATGACACAGGATCGACTTGATAATTTGTTGTTGCCTTTTGTGGAACAACACATTACTGCAGCAATATCAGTTGATCGAGTCATAGAAGAATTTAAATCACTGGTCCCAGGAGAAAGGAGGCTAATTCTTTGAGAAAACTCAAGAAATGTGAAAGAAGATTTTGTAAACAAGATGGGAAGAAAAGAAGTCTCTACTTTCATACTGCGAGTTTGTGTATGGGTACACTTTGGGGCCCCCAAACTGTTTAGGCCCTACCTAAACTTGATGTCTGCGCACGCCTATGGCCGAGCTACACCACAAAGTACACCAAAATAGCGACATGGGATAGTGAAGTTTTTAAAAAAATATTTCCTTTCCTTTCCTGACTGTAAAGTGCTTAAAGTGTTGTGTCTAGCAAGTAGTCCTTGAGCATGTGACGGTAAAAGCCTCTGAAGTTAAGTTCTTACATATGTAATTAAATACTAAGCGACATACTACACATAATACTCAAACACTTGAGAGTTTCAAGGAGTATAATGAGCTTGCAATATCTATAATTTAAGTTTTGTCATTATCGCATAGTAAATTACATTACATTCAAAGAATAAATAGTGTGGTAATTTACAGGAACTCTTTTCATTTCTGATCCCATGGATCCCAACAGCACAGGTGATGGCTGAAACGTTGCTGCAATGCTACAATGTGCCACGTTGGTTATACAGTTCATATATGACTACAAACTTGCCTATGCATGTCATAAATGTTAGGTACGTGGACAATGTTGCAGACAGGACCTCGCAGCAAGTTTCCTGCAAGTGCCAGAAACGTTACATGGGCAACATTGCAGATGGGACCACGAGCACGTTGTCTGTACATGACAGAAAATTGACACTGGCAAGGTTGCAGATGGGACCTCGCAGCACATTACCTGCATGTGCCAGAAAAGTTGCGGTTGTGACTTTCCCCACCATCATCATGGCCCCAATCGCGGCCATGACACCAGACAACCCTGCTTAGCCACGATGCATGCGACCATTCTACAGGTTAAACCCGACCTAAGGCGTATAGGGCTTGCCCTGAGACGCATCCTATCCTCCACTCGGCCTAGATACTAACGTGCATGCCGGAGGGTCACAGAACTGTGCAGGGGCTCACGTTAGCATAGCTGGATTTGGGGGCTCGCCAAAAAAAATCCCACCATCTCAGTTTGTTTCATTTCTGACCAACAGGTGCCACACATGAATAATGCTAATTGTTTTAAATTAACATGTAGGCCTACAATTAATTAAAAAATGCTGTGTTTAACATGAGCTATTACGGTATCCCATTAACACTATTTTAAAAACCTTAAAAATTACGGTATAACATTAACATTTTGAAACTGGTTAGTATTCACTTAATTATGACAGGACTGGTAAGCATTTCATTTTATTTAAGTACCAGAAATGGTGTAGTTTTTTTTTATCAGTGATTGTGCATACAGTTGCTCAGTAACAATACAAACAATAATTATTTTGTGATCATGTTTCGTTATTCTGATATTAAGTGATTATGTAAATATATGCACTTTGTGCAAAAGTGTATGGAAGATAAATAATAGATCTAGAAAGTTTTGAAATAAGGCTGTTCATGTTATAACAATGTGCTAGTGTTGGAGTAATGCTTGTTGGTGTTAGTCATGCGACTTCGAAGTGCTGGCAATGTGCTAGCGATGTGCAGGATAACATTGCATGCCTGGGATATTGACACATTCTCTGCACCTATTCTGCTAATGTGTATGACAACCTGGTATGTTGTGGCAACGTTACAATGTTACAGTGTGGTGTGCAGGCAACTGCTGTGCTGTTAGGGGACAGATGTGTGTACCTGGTTATTTGAATGCCTATTTAATTTACACTTAATTTTCATTGTTGACCTAGTGTTATTTTTCACCATTCATGGTTTGGCTCCAGATGAGTACAGGCCAGTAGTGTAAATGATCCCTACTCACGGGAGAAGTGATCTCGATTACACATATTTGCAACAATACAAACATTCAAGGATACATAATTATTATTGATGTTTACTTACATTGGTACTCCACTGATACAGTAGTTATAATGGTGATGACTGAAACGGCCTCGGTGTTAGCCCGCCCGAATAGCAACATTTCCAAAAGAGACTGATGACACAAAGCAATTTACGGCATAAAAGCCCCTAGGCGAGAAACTATTCAACAGAGGTGAGGGGGTATACCACGTGACGTGAGCCAGGTCAGCCGTTTTCGTGCCGCACATCACCGCAGCACCAGGTGTGTGCAGAATCTTGCTCATAGTCACATACCAGCCGTCCACCCGAGAGTCAACAGGTGCCGCCCCCTACATGTACTTTCCTATGTGTTTTTGCGCATGGCCTCGTCAGAGTGGCCAACCCGACAACCGGCGTATTTCCCATGGAGACTTTTACGCGCCAAACTAAAACTGTCCTTGCAGACTTTATTTACAACATAGTCAATTAAATTTATTAATCTCAGTAATTTTAAGGAGCAATCTGGACAGAGGACTTCATCACGATTGTGTAACATAAATTTTCCATGCCACTTAAATCTCAGTGTTTAGTGTAGCCTATTCTTTGTCAAGTGCAAGTGTTTATGATCTTTTTCAGCAGGACTTATTATTTTAATCATGCTGCACACATAACCACACATTGTAAAACCATTGTATAAAACTGTTATTTCAGTCTCACAGCCTTAAGTTCACTGTCACCACCACAACCCATTATCCCGGCCAAGTCACCCGCGCACTGAAGCTAATGTCACAAACCAAAAATCCTTTATCAGTTTTTCTTTATGTTTATAGTCCCAAATTATGTCCGGGAATGTTTATAAAGTTTCAACGAGCGCAATGATACAACTCTCATTTTCAAAACTGAATTTTTACAGTAAATAGTAACTAAGCAAGTAGCGATGGCTCAATTAAAGATGCACATAAACACCACACTGATATTAACAAAAGCAGATTATTATTTATGATATTGTGGAGATTTCGCAGCAGAGTCTAGCTGTTTGGAGGTGTCCATTTTGACGAGCACCAGTGTGCATTGGGGGGGGGGGGAGTTTCTGCGCCCTGTTGAGGTTAAGTAGGACTTTTATTTCCTCGGACTGTATAACTGCATAACAAGATTACCCCTCGCCTGGGTTATTAACACTGCCTATCCCATAACACACACATTACTTTAATATGTTAAATTAATTCTGATTGGGGTTGCGACTACTTAACATGTGATTCCCAGTGAGTTCGCGAATGTGTTAGGTTCCTAGCAATGTATTCGGATCTCTAGGCCCTGTTGGACATGGATTGGTTGTACACCACTGTGTCAGTTGCATCGGGGCACCGTGATCCCTTGTATTGGCGCCATAGGGCACTTTCCCAAATCTGATGATGGTGCTGGCAGTAGTGCCAACCCTCGTGCGGTCGATACTAGAGTTATGGTGCACCAGACGGGCTGTACTGAAAGGGCACGAGGTGTGGTTCGCGTCAAGGTTGCTTGAGAAGGTCAAGGTAAAAACAAAGATGGCGGCTGTCAGATCATCCAAGATGGTTGCTTGTCGTGGCCACGGTCGTAGAAGAACAGGTCTGGACACTCGCTTGGATATTTGACCCCCTTGTTGTTTGGCTGTAGTTCACCAAGTTACCGAGAATATTGTGTTTTTTTGGCGCTGATGTTACGACGGTCGGACTGAACTCCGCCCACTTCCTTTCCGTTAAGATAAACAATGTATCAAAATATATTTTTTATCAATTTATGAAATATTTTCTTCGCTCACAAATATAAGAAAAGGCTCCAGAATCTTTATTTACTTTATAAATTTAACAATGGGAAAAAGTGGACGGAGTTTGAGTCCGACCGCCCGGAAAACAGAGCCAAAAAGTACGGCATTCTCGGTAACTTGACGAACTACAGCCAAACAACAAGGAGGTCAAGCAAAATACATTGTAAGATAGGCGAGTGTCCAGACCTGTTCTTCTACGACCGTGGTCGTGGCATAAGAGAAATATGTAATTGAAGTAACTGGATTGAAACAGATTACTTGATGTGCACTCAAGAGCCAGCTCGAGGGCGGTTCAAGCAGTGCGGCCGAACCGTGTGCCATTTTTGAAGGGGCACCAAAATTCACTTGAAAGAAGTAAAGTGAATAGACAATTTAAATCGCAAGAAAAAATATTTTATGTAGACTGGAGAACCTAATGGTTAAAGGTGATGGTTTATCGTGGGAAAATTTGACGGTTTGCTGGATTTCAACACACGTTCAGCTTACCAGAAGATTGCTAGCATTAACTTACTTAGAGCTGTTATCTTATTTGACTGAGCCAATAAGATTCCAGATATTGTAATATCTCTTATTGGTTTGCAGACAGCTACGTTGCGTCAGAAGTACATCACCGAATCATATTTGTTGCAAGAAACTACAGTGTATTCAAGTGAATGTTTGTACAAAACATTTTCGCAATATGCCATCATATTTAATAATGGTGTGAAAGTAGCGGAATTATGTCCAGTAGACATGCGAGGTTCTAAAAGGATGAACTTACCGTGCGGTAACCTTTAAATGCCACAAATCTTAAGTGAAATACGTATCAATTGTAAACATACAAATTCAGTGCCGATGCGTCATGTGTTCCAACACAACTTCATGCCACTGCGGCTGCACGAAAACACTCTGTCACAGAAAAAAAAAAAGGCTGCTCGTATTACACACAGTTTGTGTTGTGTTGAAGCCAGCAAGTAAAAATATTAGTGGACGTGGATGTGACTGTACGAATATGAAGAGCGATAAATAAAATTCACGTTTGTGAACATGTGAACAGTGAATTCATATTATAAATGGTGAGTTCAAAAATGTTAGCTGTAATGGGAGATTACATTTTACGATGATTATTCACTGTCATAAAATTGCCTGATTTCGTTACCAAAATGGCCGCGGCGGTCGGGTGGTCAAGCTGTTAGAATGCTTGTCTCTCATCGAGAAGTTATACGGGATCGATTGCTTCTATAACATAATGATAATTACATTATCAAATAGGTTTATACGTCAATTTATCATTATTTAATAAAACACAATACTTGTACAAAAACTTAAATAATTTTAATAATTTCATATTAACGCCATCCAAACGTGTGTCGTCTACAAACGTAACAAATTGTCGAGCACTATTTGTTTACAAAACATTAAACCGGTGACGATTGTTGGGACAATAACAGCTTATCAATCAATAGCATGATATAGTCCGTACCTGGCATGCTTAAACACTGAAGCAGTCATCGTTAGAGTTGTTCAGCTATTATTAAAAACAAATGTTTGTGTGCAACAATGTGTCTAGATGCATCTTGGTTGGATTAAGTCATTAAGAATAAAGCTTAGTTCACAATTAAAATCTTAAGAGTTAAGATTTATGTAGTAAACTCCTATCATACACACGGAAAAGAGTCTTAAGTTATTCTGGTTCATAATTCTTATCAATAACAACCCGACTACTCTGCTTTCTTCAAGCTTTTTAATAGTTCTATTATTTAATAGCAAAAATTTGCATTAAATCAGATTAACATTTTTAAAATTAATATTATGCCTTGTATACGAAAAGTAATATAGTACGAGTTGTTTGCCAGCCAAATGTGATTTTAAAAAATTTCCAAACAGCTATTCTGTAGTTAAACTTAAAAAAAATAAATATAAATTTAACTATATATTTTAGCTCGAAATTATAATAATATTTCAAAACCATCATATATATCGCTACAACGTATTTAACGTATATTATTTAAATATTGGTCATGTTTATTTAACTTCCCGAATGCTTTGATTGGTTCATTCTCATAATTCTTACGGAAAAATTTCAAATTTCACTAAATCTGTCACTTCTTTAGTCATGGCCATACGCCACACAACCTTACACGGCCAAGTTCTGTTGCGAATCGGTACGTTAAGAAACATACTTTCTATTCTTAAGTCAACTATTTAACTTCACGTCACAATTCATAAGTTTGTTAATTGTGAACCCAGCTGAAGCAAATATCCTATCAGCTCGAAGTCAATGGCAGAGGAGGAGACCGCGGTGATTCAACATATGCCTCCCCCAGTGTGACCCGAGTTAGATTCTCGGTAGTCACTCCCAGATTTTCGTACTGATGAAGGAAGATAGTTGGCAAGATATCTTTCCTAATCTGTGGACTGCTCTTCGGATACAATCGACTATCCTGGTAACTGTTGCCAATGGTGAACGTAGTTTTAGTAAACTGATACTTATGAAAACCTACTTACGTTCTACCATGCTTGGAGACAGATTATCGAACCTAGCCATTTTATCCGTAGAAAATGATATTGACCCGTCCTTGTGTTACACTGATATCATTCAAAAGTTTGCGCGTGTTAAGCGCACATATAAAAGCAGTTTCGCACAAGCAACACAGACAGACGTGCGGAAACACTATGGTAAACACTGCTGTGACCTTCACAGCAAGAGCTACTTGTAAATGCAACATTTTTATTTTCAATTGCATAATTTATTTTAGCATTATACATGTTGATTGTTAAAAAAAATAGTTAATTATAGATATTCGTTGAATGAAACAACATTTAAAAAAATGTATGTTTTTTAATTACTTTTGAAGGAAAATAGAGGAGGGGGGTTGCCATCTCAAGACTTCACACCACCCTAAGAAATACGTAGAGCAGGCCCTGTAGTACACACTGCTGGTCAAGAAGAAAAATAGCCTATAGTTCTGTCAGATGTAGTCTAAAAATATTTCTTACATGACAGACAACTTTCACCTCTCTTCTGTATGTGGCCTTCACTATACCCATCTAGGTGTTCCTAGGCCTAAACAGACACTACACCAGAACAAAATATTATGTATATTTTGCTCTCTATTATAAATGGAGTAAACACGATGTATTATTGATCATGCTGCCAGAATGGCATGATCAATGTAGTGACAACTATAAGCCTTGAACCACCAGCAGCACTCTGCAAACGAAACCGAGCTCTCACATCTGTACAAAGCTAACAGTCTCTCTCTTATATGTGCAGAACGGAAGACAGCAAATATACGAATAAAATACAATTTGATGAAGAAATCGCTGTAGATGAATGTGACGGAGACAATGGTGATGAAGATTATCCAGACACTCTCACAGATCTCACCCTGAAGAATCAACTATGGTAGATATGAAGCCGAAGGAAGACCAACACATTGTCTACGAATTTTCCGATGACCCTATTTAACTCGTGAACAGACTCAGATTATTGATCTTCGTGTGATATATTGGAGATTTTTCGCACTTGCGTGAAATACGATACGATGTATTAACCAAGAAAAAAAGAGGCTACCTTAAAAATAAAGTATGGATATTTTTTTAAAAATCGTTTATGTAAAATATATAATTATTGAATTTTGTTGCTAATTCATACTCTGCTACTATTACAATAATATTTCTGTAGGTTATGATGATAGTGCTAAGCTACGTCTTTCTGCACAATAGAATACATTGAGACGGTACGAAGCTGATGCTTGTATGTACTACGTACTAAAGCAAGGTTTATTTATGGAAATTAAAATATGCAAAATCGGACATAACAAGGTGGTGATAGCTGAGAAAATTGTACTTAAGGGGCCCGCCTCGTGGCACATGTGTTTGTGTGAGTGAGGTATGGTGCTAAGGGCGACGTCGTATGGGCCATACAACGGTGCGTCGCCTTTACGCTTACGGCGTTTAGTCTTCGCGAAAAAACAACTTTCCTATGGGACTTTAAGAGGTGACCCTATTGTTTTATTTGCGAAATCACTTTACTTAAGTCCAATGCACTACCCTTAAGTGGTTTCACATGTATTCGGCTAGTATATTTTCCGCTATAGCAGTCTGAAAACCCCGTTTTAACCCATTTTGACGTGCCCTAAAAGGGGATTTCTAATACGTGTGTTGTCTTGAAAGTACTTAAGGGCAGTCGTCTGAAGTGTGTGTTCTTTTCGTAGACAAACGGCGTGAACACACGTGTATTAGTTTCGGTGTAAAACTTTTTCTTCGAACACGCTGCAGTGTGATTTCATGGCGAGGCGGGCCCCTTAATTTCAAGGGGTCCTGTGATTTTACCATGTAGATTATATGTAAATATGTTTTTTATAAATTTGGTATTATTTAAATTGAGAGTATTGGTGAAAAAAATTACTATTTTAATAATCACTTGTGAATAAATTTACGTAAAATCCTAACATCCTGAATATGATTGACCTTATATGGACAAAACGGTAAAGAGTATATTGAAATCATATCGTATGAATCTGTCGTACCTGATCCAATATGAATGCTGACCATAAAACTGGCATTTGTAAATGTTTTCCATAGTTGCGAGTGCTCGAACATATTACGGGCAGCTGTGAAGAGATCAAGTCGTGAATCGTATCTATGAAATGCATAAATTATGGTATGAGGGTGGTATAGCTAAGTTGGAATGAGGGAAGGTAGGGTGTGTAGTTGTCAGAAATATACAGTAAAATAACCCACATGTATTTATATTTATAAAATACAATTGTATAAAAATTTATTCTAAGAGTTTATTAATTACGTATAGAATAATTTGACGGATACTTAACACTCGCCCTCAGCCTAATTTAAGAGCATTGGGTCATCTGCCCGTTTTGAAAAGAGTCAGAAGTGAGCGTTTTGGGCATGAAGTATGGCACCATGTAAAAATATTTAGGGAAGGTAAAGATTTTTTTTTCAAGTTTTCGGAAATTTCCAGAAATTTTATTTTATTTTTATTTTTTTTATTTTTTATTTTTTTGAGATTTTTGGCGATTTTAGATAATTTTTTGTTTATGACCATTTGTGGTAATTTTTCCTAGTTTTTGGCCATTTTTCTGAATTCTGTACAATTTTAATGACGTCATACAAGATGGAGGCAGAGCCGATCCCAACCCCCGTCTCAAGCCGAAGCCGCCCCGCTGACATACTTTTATATCATATTATGGGCCGTTCACGATAAAGTGAGCGCTGAATGAAGTTTTCTTTCAGCCGATTTACTGTTATATTAACTTTTTTTAATGTGAAAAATTCCATGGAACTAAAAACCAGTGTAAACTTTTCAACACACTCAATAGTAAACATCCAATGGCCCAATAAAACATATTTTTAATTAATTTCAAGTTATGCTGAGTGCTCAGTATATTGTGAACAGCCTCAGAGATAATATTACATAATACGCAATCAGAGTTACATGTCTCCGCGTGTGGGAAACACTGGACGTTGCCTTTGGCCGGCGGGTTTTCTCGGAGTGTTTCCGTTCCCCCGCCTCAGTCGCTGCTCCACTCTCACCTCACCTCATCTATTCTTAGTGCCTCGCTGTCGAGCAGTCAGCCTTCTCGCATACACACTGTGGCCCTGCCAGAATGCGGGAACCCTTGCTGGTTTTCATTTCGTGTGTGTGTACCATAATTGTATAAAGAATACCATACTTATGTCTGCTTGCTAGCAGAACTTCAACTAGTTCAAGTGGCATCACTGAGGCCGCAGTTGGGCAGTAGAGTGTGGGTGAGAGTAATTGTAGGCGATGGCATGGCAGCTACCGAGCTAATTCTGCCGCCTTCAAGCTCTGGTAACGGTCTGCGCGCCAAGCCACACCGAGAGAGTGAAAGGGGCGGAGTTTCAATCAGTCTGCCACAGCCACAGCTGGTCGCCGGTAGCTGCTGTACTTAGGCCTAGCCACCCTCGCAAGTTGGCTGCCCTGCTCCTGTTGCTGACAGCGTTGACCCCGTATACCCGGAGCGAGGTAAGAGAGCATTCAAATAGTTTGGAAGACCCAACCTTGGTTTAAGTGATTCGCGATAAAGTGAGAACTTTTGAACAACATCTTGTCTAGAATAATTATTAAGGCGGCCGCCTACTGGACGTGTGTTAGCGTGAGTGAGGCACGGCGCCAAGGGCGATGTTGACTGGTTCATCTGGCGCGGTATCACCTCTACAGTAAGACACTGACACAGGGCGTTCAGTGATATCGTAGATCACTCGCCTGACTGACTCTTTCAGTGGTGACCACGTATTTTTATTGTTGGAAAGTTTTAAGCAAAGTCCACTGCATGTTTATAGTGTAGTTACACACGAATCCCATGAGTAGTTTATCAGAGTAACAGTCTGAAAAGCTGTTTATAGACAATTTGAGGGGCTCCGAAATAATTTTCATAATTGACGTGACGTTTCAAAACATTCTTTCCATCGTCGTTTTAAGTGTATTTTACTTTCGTACATTGACACAATGGACACACGTGTGTTTTATAAAAAGAACATACTTACGGACACACTGCAACGTATTTCAAGGGCGCGGTAGGCGCCGCCTTTAAATGTGGCCTCAGTTAACATTTGAACACGCTACGTTTAAATTTACAAGTGACAGGAAACTACAAATTATCTGAAAAAAAAAAAAAAAGGCTAGTGTTTGAAAAGTGCGCACTTTATGCGGAACCAGTTATAATCAAGGTTTGGACTAAATATTTGCACCACAGTGCAAGACTGTAGTTTGGGAAACTCGTGTTTTGTTAACCTGGTAAGTTGGGCTTCATGTCTCGTCGATAGCTAGGCTGTTAGAGACAGCGACACACAACTTGACATAATGACAGGAACATAATATCTCCTTTGCTATGAAACCATCCCAGTATTCGCCTGCAGCACGGCCGTAGAACAGGTCTGGACACTCGCCTGGAAACTTGGCCCCCTTGTTGCTTGGCTGTAGTTCGTCAAGTTACCGAGAATATTGTGTTTTATTGGCGCTGATGTTAGGGCGGTCGGCTCAAACTCCGCCCACTTCCCTCCCACTAAGATAAACAATTTATCAAAACGTATTTTTATTATCAATGTATGAAATACTTCCTTCACTCTCAATTTAATCTTTATTTACTTTATAATGTTAACAATGGAAAAAAGTTTTGAGTCCGACCGCCCGGAATACAGCGCCAAAGACGCACAGCAATCTCGGTAACTTGACGAACTACAGCCAAACAACAAGGGGGTCAAGCAAAATACATTGTTAGATAGGCGAGTGTCCAGACCTGTTCTTCTACGACCGTGGTCTGCAGCGATTTTGGGAACCCATAGAAAACAGAAATTAAGATGGCCGACGCCGATAATCGAAACCGTATCCTGCTGAATGCGAGTTCAACGTGTTGTCTCCTCTTCTCTCTGAGTGCTCTACTCACGGCGCCAACCTTCGTTTACTAGAGTGACTGAGAGATTCAGGTCAGCACTTTAACATCTAGATCTTTAGCGCTGGCGAGAGTATGGAGCAGTGGCGGAATGAAAGGGCGGGGGGAACGGGAGATCCCCGAGAAAACCCGCCAATCAGCGGCATAGCCCTGCACGATTCCCACGTGCGAAAATCCGGGGACCGACCCCGCCGGACATCGAACCCGGATCGCCTTGGTGGGAGGCGAATTGTCTGATCATTCGTTTACTAGAAATGGCGGGAAATATCACAGGACGAATCATTCACAAGAAATATTCAAACAATTATGTGTTTACGAAAGAGAGAACGGAAGTGACCGAAAGTCCTTATTTACTTTTAAAACATTTTTTTTTCTAATTCAAAAATAATTTCAGCTAACCCTAAATATACAGTGTAACAAATGATCGTTTTCATTTTAATGTAACCAACGTTACGCTTTGAAGACGATATAACCATATGGTTTTAGTTCCAAAAATGTTGTTATTAGTAACAGTAATTGCGGCACGCCAGCCATATTTACTCTTATAGCCCCAACTTCGCTTTTGTTCATATTCTACATAAGAATACTAACTTCCGTGTCACGAAACTGATTTATAAATTTAGACTTCCACAAGCAACAAAACCTAACTTTCGCACAGTTTGCTTCGCTCTCAAACAAGTTACTCTATCATCTAATGATTTTGTACTTGTTTCACTTTCCCAGTGCCTGGTTTCCGAAGCAGGACATTCGTGTGAAGACAGGACGTACTCACAGTAGAGGACAATAACGTCACTGGTAGTCATTCTCATTATGCAGTGTGTAACACGATGTAAAACCTTAATTTAGTGAAGTATTGTGAACACACTTCATTGTTGTGCTATGTTTTCTCAGAAAACCAAGAGTAAACCAAAAAACACGATAAAGGAAAAAATAAGCGAATGGCCTATATTCAACACAGAGATACTTAAATTAACAAAAACTTGAGAAATCCCAAACGAAATTGTGTCATATCACAAAATATACAATACGAAAAATTAAAATGTTTTGTGTGGTAAGTTATAATTTTGTATTGTCCCAAGAAAGGATTTCTGTCCAGATGTTCAGGCATCAAAACATCATTGGCGAACCAACACCACAAAGTAGAGAGTGCTCAGAATATCTCCAGTTTTCTTTACACACAAAAAAGTAGACTGACAGATATTTTTAATGTGGCTATTAATTTTTCTAAGGGTGGCTAAAGCCAAGCTCTTGCTCTCTGCTAGTTACGCCCATGAAAGTAGTCGTACGACTTCACTGTCGCCTAGACCAACATATTTGTACTGGTTTCAATGTCATGCTGTAATTTTGAAACTTTCACTTTTGATAACATTACATTCCGTGTGTCGCCGACCGTCTTCCTGGAGAGAACACACACCTACAAGATCGCCATTCCTGGTATGAACGTGGTCACTAGTCCTACAGCCTGGTGACAGTTAGTACTCGAATATAATGTGTTAACAGTTCTTTGCCTAATGCTGCTTGCTGAGTGACCTTGCCATGTAGACAATATATTATGTTTATGTTAACATACCCTTGAAAACGCTGCAGTTAATTGTAACATATGATTGGGTGACATACGTCTGGCACAACGTAGATGTCTGCAGACCAATAATAGGTATCAAATATTGTAATAGCGGTATTCTTATTGGCTCAGTCAAATAGGGTAACAGCTACACATACAAGGTAAAGCCAGTAATCTTCTGGTAAGCTGGACATACGTTGAAACCCAGCAAACTGTCAAGTTTTCCCGCCATAAACCATCATCTGTAATTATGTTTGGATTGTGGCTTTTTAATAAACTTTCAAGCTTATTTTATCGCGACAGGGTACACAGTAAAAAAAAAAATTGTTCTCTTACAAAATATTGTAAACTTGACAGGCAATCTTGAAAATATACAAACATTTCTGTACACGTACAGACACACTAACAAAGAATTTTCGTATGTTTACAATCACATGTTTGTACACTTTAAAACAAATAGCCTATTTGGCCTAAAAAATAAATTTTGGACATCTAATTACCAAAGGTTTTTTGTAAAAGTACCAAATATTGTGTAAATTGCGACAGGCCTTCGAGTGTTATTTTGTTTCTCATCAAACAAACTGCTCATAAATATGTATTCCCCTAGTCACCTCAGGTATTTGGATAATGTAGACGACTCTGCTGCATTCTAGTTGTATAGTCATGACTGATAATTGTTTAGACACTAGTTTACGAGCTTTACCTTGTAAAAGTACGGCTGAAATAGTTGTTGTACGTGTCATACAGTTGAGTTATGAGTGTGTGATTTGCGCCTAGAAGCTAGGTGAGGCGTGATACGTGCATCTGGTCCCACTTAGCACTTCCGCTCTTCAACTCGGATGCGCAAAATACGGCCACGTCGAAAAAATAATTTCTTATTTTATTAATATTATTTTTTCGTTATCTTTCTAATGTTCGCTGGCAGGGGCACAACAACAAATTCCCCTGGGAAGGAGAGAAGGGTGGGAAACATAATGTTTGGAGCCAGTGGTTTTAGGTGGAAACAATTTTGCAACAATTTATTTCAGTGCCTACGCTTTTTTCGAAACCAATACAGATAAAATACTCAATGACGATCCTAGATAATGGTATTTGCCAACTTTATGAGTAAATATATATCCAAAATTACTCATTCGTTACGCGTGATCTCTTGCGTCGCAGTTAAATGCACGAGGTTCCGGCGTCAGAGATTACGCCTCAGAAGTTCGTAACACTGGAAACAATTTTGTTTAAAACTTTGGCTAAAACTTTTGTCTAATATTGCTATTGTTTAATTTTCACAAATTGGCTTCAAGAAACCTGCAGTTATAGATTAATGCTTTTAGCGTGGAATTATGTACCACGTCCTCTTAAGTTACGTGCATATCTGTAGTTATGCTTCATGGTTATTAGCAGAATGTATTATACCAAATGTGTCTCTCATTTGATTGCGCCAATCAGAACAGTGTAGCCTACTGTGATTAGTGGGTAGAAACACTAAGGCCATGAAGCGAAGCTGCAGATGTGCACACAAGGCATTGAAGGAAATTGGTGCAACATTATTTCCACCCATATTCACTGGCTCTAGTAATAATCGCTGTTATGGTTTTAATTTTTAAGAGGTCTATGTACAGGAAGTAAATGTCCGTGTTTGATAAATTTAATCTTGCCTCACTCCGACTCGACAGTAACAGCTTCGCTTCTGGTCGCTGCGCGCCATACTTGCGTGCAGTGCTTTCATTTTACGTTTTTGTTCTCTATGGGTCTTAGACCGGTGACCCTACTATTGTATTATTGGAAAGTCTGAATTTAAGTCCAGCGCATGTTTGTAGCGTTGTGTTTTACGAATCCGGGCGTTATTTTTGTACTTGCAGCAGCCTAAAAACTGTTGTCAGCCCATTTTGAGAGAACCGCGCCTCTAACAATTGTGCTTTATTGTTAAAACAATAGAAGCATAGTTCAAAGTGTGTGTTATTTTCACACATAAATGCTTTGCGAACAAGTTTAGCGGTATCGCGTGTAAAAAAATAAACGCAGCACGCTACATCATAATTTATGCGTCACGGACCATGGTCACCGTCTTGGATAATAAGAACTTCGCTTTCATAAAATGGTTGTAAGTTATATGTTGTATTACCAAAATAAAGAACATGAAAACAATACAAACAAAGATATTAAGACAAAACTTTCTTCTGCAGCAAACACCTTAACATTTAGCTTCTCAGGATCAACTTCACCAGTTATAGCATCCTTCTCAAATGTAAGCAGATTCTTAAATACCTTCTTTGGAAAATATCTTCTTCAACGATACCTTCTTCTATAGTAAACCATCCTTGATGATCAGTGTTGTGTGCATGGGCTGTGCCTCTAGTTGAATTGTTGAAGACAGCCAGGCGGTTTTCTGCTCTCGATCCATTTGTTGTTGCTAATTTTCATGCTAGAAAGTATATAAAGGAGTGTTTTCATGCTTACGTTTGATTTGCATTTGCATTTGTATTGTATGCAGACAGGTAGGGTGTATAATGTTTGCACCTGCTTCAAGGACCCATTGGGAGGGGGGGGGGTGGAATATAACTTTGTCTCTCACTGTTGTTGCGCCGCTGCCCTTTGGTATGTGAAAATACTGTAGCTGTTGCTCGTTCGCATAAAAAACCAAAACGGCGTTGATTTGTTTACTATTGCAGACGAAAAACACACATAACATAAATTAAACTCTATTGGTTTCGGTAAACAATGTACCAGTTTAATATTCATTTGTTAATAAAATTGCTTTCGTTTTTCAACTTTCTCTCACCCGCGAATATTTTATATTCGGAAATAGCGTCTCGCCCATAGAATATGTGAAGGTTGGGCCGTCTGGTCGACTAGCGAGCCAAACCAGTCACATAAACCTACAGTGTTTCAAAAATTTTTTTAAAAAAAACGTTAACAAAAACCTTTAAAAATTAAGCAAATAAAATAGTTGTAGCTGAAAATGTAATAAGCTCAGAATTAATCACCACTCAGTTAGTTTTTATATGTATTGTCATTCGGGTGTGCGTTCCTGTGTGAAGGCAACCAATTATAATAAGACAAATTGCGAAAACAGAGTTTGCGTGATAAAGTTTTCTTATGAAAATATATCTTAGTGACATGTAACATGGATGACCTAAAACTGTTGAAAGGGAACTCAATTTCATGTGCGGCTCATAAATCAGGCACACAACATAGGCATAAAAAACAGTTGTAGGACGCATATTTATTTATGTTTATTTTTGCTTTTTTATGAGCATTTAAAAATTTTAACTCAAGCCTCACGTACGAGCTAATTATACAAGATGGATAAAAATTACTTTAAATGGATAGGCTTAGTTGACACTGACATTGACATGATGAGCTGTTCAATTCGAAAGAGTTCCATGTCCGTGTACACTGGGATGTCAATAGCGATAAATCAATATGAAATGTATTCCTTAATTTGGCGGCTTGAATTTTTGTTACCGTTATCTGTAGAAATGATAACCTTCATTCCGTATCTAAGGTTAGGAAGGAACTTACTTGGCCTTTATCGGTAATTGTTACTTGTTTGGGCAAGGAACATTTTGGGAAGAATAGTCTGTTAATTACCACGTCCTATACAATACAGTGGTCTCTGTACATGATGTTCGTTAACAGTATCATGCTCCTATTTGCAGGTTAGGTTGATTGTTATCTTTGTCCCTACACACAAAGCGATATTACTGGTTGTGACACTTCACTAGAGGTTGTTTACATCTCTGTCGTGTCGTTCGCCTACTTTCTCTCCTTGTTCACTACAAGTGGACGTAAATAAACCTACACGGCATGTCCTGTTCTAGATGGCAACAGTAGGGACCGTTAGATATGAATCTAGTGACTAGATGCACTACACTAAGGGAAACTAACACTTAAGAGGCTGCGTCACCTTTTTTTTTGTTAATAATATTAATTCCCGTTTAATAAATGAAGGTTGAGACGAATAACCGACAATTTTTCTTTATACAAACATTACTTTTTCCAATAGATGCGTGTTATTGGGTGGAATCTGTACTGGCAGTTATTTTGTGTTTATTATCTGTGATAGAGAATTGTTACTTCAAAATTAAATTTTGCTTCATTATTTCATGGTTACGATTTAATTTAACGAATACAATATACGTGACGAAACGGTAAGTAATTAGCTAAGTCCCTATTAAAACATTTTCAGGGAAATCTTGCAAAAATTTTAATCAGGGAGGAATTAAGAAATTTTGAACATAATAAGTGACTCGAGCTGTTAACAGAAAATTGTTGAAGTTCCCCTCCTCCGTCGGACAACTTACGAGACGAAAGATAAATTTCACCGTGAAATAACAACTCATCGAAATAATCCCTCTATATACCTACTAATGTAAGTCATTAACAAATAGTTTAGTCAGCATGTTGAGAAGTTAAGTATAGTAACGAAAATAATATTATGAACATGGTAATTCTGAGACTCTCTTCACCATTCATTGTTGATCCGCCATAACCGATTGCTTGTAAAATTCACAAGTGTCGGTGCAGATTTCATATTTTTTAAACTGGGCAATGTTAAATTTAATAAATTAAAAAAAAAATTGTAAGCATTGTTCTGCAACTTTGTGTATTCAGCAGGGAACATTTATAATGATAATTAACGAAGAGAAAACAAAATATATTCATTTTCAAATAAAACAAACGCAGCGGTACTAAAATGAAAATTGAGATAAAACATGTAAAAGTGGGATATTCAAGGTATTTTTATATAAATTTTTACCTTTGTATCTATTTTTTTTTGCTATTAATTGGCACAGTTGGTATCAGGAGACTACAATGAACAACAATGGTAGTCATGTCGCAATAACCTCAAGCGTAGTGTTTACATGAAAATGTAAGTATAAAGTGTGAAGCCTTACAAGTAGGCAACGCGCGATACACACGAGGTCCGAGCAAAAGGTATTATACTGTATTCAGTCCAAGATTGCAGCAGAGATAAACATTGTCACAAGTGAACTCTCGATCATTGGCTGGCTGGTTAGTTAAGGGTACGCTTTACCGCAATTTTCATTACCATTATTTTATTTTGTATTTGTACCAGATTTTTTTTCTTATTATTTTAGACTTATAATGTGACTAAATTTGGCTCTTATGAAATTTTTTTATCTCTAATAGTTTTCGCGTAATGGCTTGATAAAGTCATATTTTGCATTTTTCCTTTTTAACGACTTCACTAAAACCAACTGATATATCAAACTCAAAAAAAAAAAAATCACAGTGGATAAAGACATTGCAGGCTACAATGACATGCTCATAACATTAAAGAATAAAAATTATTTGTATTTGTAAAAAAAATTATTGAATTTTTGAAATTTTTATTTTCTGATCGGGAGCCGGACAGATAATCGCCTTGTTGTTTGGCTGTAGTTCACCAAGTTACCGAGAATATTGTGTTTTATTGGCGCTTCAGTTAGGGCGGTCCGACTCAAACTCCGCCCACAATAAACAATTTATCAAAACGTATTTTTTTTATCAATTTATGAAAAAACTTCCTTCGTTCACAAATTTAAGAAAAGGGTCTAGCAATCTTAATTTACTTTATAAATTTAACAATGGAAAAATGTGGGCGGTGTCTGAGTCCGACCGCCCGGAAAACAGCGCCAAAAAGTACGACATTCTCGGTAACTTGACGAACTACAGCCAAACAACAAGGGGGTCAAGCAAAATACATTGGTAGATAGGCGAGTGTCCAGACCTGTTCTTCTACCCGCGGTCTTGAGACAAGAGGCGCTTACGAAAACTTTACTCGATCTACTCGATAGAATACACATTAAAAACTTGCCCGAAACCTTGTGCGAGTACAGTCTAGCGCTGTCCGGAATCTCTAACCATTCAACTCGATCCCTGGACCGGATTCACTGATCGGGAGCCGGACAGATAATCGCCAGCAGACGAAAAATATTAAATATAGAGAAAAAGATAAACACGTGCGAACACAAAATAAAACCTGCTTTCTGTGTTTAAATTTAGCATGTCTGGTATACATTAATCTACGCAATTGAAATGTCATATTGTAGGTGTACATAAGGATATCTTGCACTACCATAACTTGGTATGCGACGACTGAAATATACAGCTTCTGCAGATTCCGATACAATTTTAAAATATTCCGCCAATGTATAACTCTTGGAGTTTTTGTGCTCTCGAAAAAAAACCGTTAAACATCCAACGATTGAGGGGCTACCCTATAGAGGCTGTGTTTGTGTGAGAGGCAGGAGCGGTAAGGCTGCCGTATATAATATATAATCGCCTCTCCGTGCAGCCACTAGCTGGCGCGCAGTGATTTACTATTATTCTTTTCCCTATGGGACTTCAAGCGATGACCACATTATCTTATCTGTGGTCAGCAGAGTTCAAAGTCCAACGCTTGTTTCCATATTTGTGTTTTTCGACTCTGGCTGTTATTTTTACAGATACGGCAGTCTAGAAAAATCATTTTTGACCATTTTGAGGGGCCCGAAATAATGGTTCTAATTAACTTGCCGAATTTTTAAAACTATAGCGACATTGTTTCAAGTGTGTGTTATTTTCGTAGATATACAAATATAATTTGCGTTAAATAGTTTCGTCAAAAAAAAATAGTCGTAACTCGCTGCAACGCATTTGAAGCGCAGGTAGGGAAGCCCCTTAAGCAACTCTGATCACGTGATTAGTACTACCGAGCAGTGTGTACCAAGTAGGTTTTTGTAAGCGCCTGTGTAGGAGAGTTGTGCTGGAAAGCGGAACAGCTAGTCACAGTAGGCAATGTAGATGTGGTACGTCAGATAACCGCACTTAACGTTATTACTGCTCACTGCACGTCATTACAACGACATGTACCTAGTAACAACACGCAGGGCTTACACACATACACGTAGAAAACAGGCCAAGTTCAGCTACTGGTGACAGGGCCTTTGCCACGGGAGGAGGGAGGGGGGCATGGGGTACAAAAGTACCCTCTATCTTACGCACGCTTCAAATGCTATGCAGTGTGTTCGTAAACAGGTTTTTTTCTACGAAAATATTCCACGTGTGCACATTGTGCCAACGTACGAAAAGAAAACAATCTTCAGACAAGGTCGGAACCTCGTTGTTAAGATGCCACGCTCACTGAAAACGCAGTTTCTAAGCCCTCCAACATGGCCAAAAACGGCCTTTTCAAACTGCCGTACTGCAAAATGTACTAACAGGATGTATGTGACACTCAGATTGCGACCTGCACTGAACTTTGCTACAGACTTTCCACCAGTAATATTATAGGGTCACCGCTTAGTGTCCCATAGTAAAAACCGTTCGACAGGACGCTTGCACGCTATTTAACCCTGGAGTAGGCGCGTGGTTGACAGGTGTCACCCAGCCGTCTTTGCTTGTGAGCACTTCCTGTTATTTTTCTCTCTGGAATTTCCAACGCCCAGTACCTTTCTGGAAGAGCAGTTGCTAGAGGTAGGATATCAGTTGATCCGAGAATCTAGCACGGATAAGACGTGAGTGTGTGCTGGTTGACACCTGTCCCCCACGCGCCTATGCACGCAACTGTGAATTAAGTAAGTGAATTATTATTTTATTTTTACTGTCGCGCACAAATTATTTTTTTCGGTAATTTACAAACAAATACTGTACCACAGCACAACCTTGATTTATAAATATGATTCTTACTCAGTGGTTACAATTAATTTTTAGAAAAAATGGCGGCTGCACCAAAGAAATGAAGAGTGGAAACCTCCTCGGATCCCAGTGTATGGATGAAGTGGCTTGAAGAGGAAATGGAGGATGATGCTTCTGACATAGCTAACCCAGAAGAATCTGATTCTGACGAGTGCGATCATGTAACTGAAAGTGAACACGATACTGAGTCGGAGCAGTCTGCTGATGAAGGCGGAACATGTGAGAGTGAATCACAAAATTCGTATTATTTGGGAAAGGATACGATTACTAAGTGGTATAAACATGTTCCAAAGAAAAATGCCAGGACTAGGTCAGAGAACATAATATCCATCTTCCAGGTCCAAAATAACATGCATCAACAATAACTTCAGAAGATAAGTTATTAGACCTCTTCCTGTCCAATGTAAGTTGCACAAACATTTATATTAATCACATGAAAAGTAATTTTCAAAGGGATAGAGATGCAAGGTAAACTGATGAAACTGAAATTAGGGCACTAATTGGACTGCTGTTATCTTATTGGTACCCTCAGATGTTCAAGAAAAAATGCTAGCATGTTATGGGACAACTCCAAAGGTAATGGATTAGAGTCTTGTTATTTGACAATGAGTGAAAAGAGATTCAGATTTCTTCCTAGATGCTTGTGTTTCGACGACATACGAGATCGAGAGTCTCGAAAATAAATTGACGGACTTGCTCCGATAAGAGAAGTTTTTTGAGGCAGGTGTTCATAATTTTTCGCAACATTTTATTCCAAGTGAATATGTGACAGTCAATGAGCAGCTGCTTTCTTTTCGTGGTAGATGTCAATTTAGACAATATCTTCTAAGTAAGCCAGCAAAATATGGCATCAAAACATTAGCATTGGTAGATGCTAAAACAGTCTACACATGTAACTTGGAAACTTATGCAGGAAATCAACCACAGAGCCCTTACAAGCAGAGCAACTCTCCGACAGATGAAGTTATGAGATTGGTGGAACCAATAATTGGGACTCACAGAAACGTTACTGGTGACAACTGGTTTAGCAGTATACCTTTAGTTACAAGCTTGCTAGTCGACAAAGGTCTCACTTATGTTGGTACACTCCGAAAGAACCAAAAATAAATTCCACAAGAATTTTTAACCAACAAGGAACGGAAACAACATTCTTCTCTATTTGGTTTCCAACATGACTGCACCTTAGTCTCTTACTGTCCTAAAGTAAACAAAGCTGTTCTTTTGATATCCACCTTACATCACTCTGATT